>PVLC010005565.1:0-19463 GCA_004027655.1 Graphiurus murinus
TGGGAATTGAACCTAGGGGTATTCTATCTCTGAGCTATACACCACTTCTCTTTATTTTTGTTTCTTTGTTTTGAAACAGGGGTCTGGTTAGGTTGCTGAGAGGTTTACCAAGTTGCTGAGGCTGGTTTTGAACCTGTGATCCTCCTGTCTCAGCCTTCCAAGTACTGGGGATTACAGCTATTACTCTTTAACTGCCTTTGCATGCTTTTCTTGGTTATGAAAGGAGAACCATTGAAAGTCACATTCCTCTTACTAATAACTGACTCTACTTAAAGATACTGTTTTAATTTAGTTAGTACACTGCTAATGTGAACATGCAGGTCCCTGTCATTACATGCCACTTTCTTATGGAAATGTATCTCTGTCTGTTCCAATTGGATTAATATCAAGCCATAGCACATGAATGTCCAGGTTTTAGTTTTGCCTTTTATATGAAAAAACCAAGTAGACAGCTAATGATAGTAGCTAATAGAAACTGTGTGGTTTTGCTTGTAATGCACTGTTTTAGCTCTTTAGATAAACTATCTTTGAAATTTTCACCACTCTCTGAGCTAGATACCCTTGCTGACTGGACTTTAATGGATGAGGAATCTGAATAGAGAAATGTTAAATACTTTAGTAAACTTTACTGCACAACACTTCAGTTATGATTTCAATGCAATCATGCTGAGTCCAGTCTTTTGGATAATCTTCAGGACTTGAATATGGTTTGACACAGGGCCATAGGCAAATTAACTCATCTAGTTAAGTCTCAGTCAGCTGCTCTGTCAGATGGAATCCGTAACTTCATACAGTTCTATGTGGGAGGATACATAACAGGTGAGGCATGGTGCCTGGATCAAAGTAAGTCCTCAAAGTGTTTTAGTTAATAATATTATTAATAAGAATTAAAGCATTGGCTTATAGTTGGGATTGAGAGTTTATAATTTGTATCATATGGGCAAAAAGACTAAAGATTTTTGCCTCCTAGTTTCTTGACCTGAGTAGTGAGATTAACTAACTGTCTCCTATGGGTCACAGAAAGTAGAATAAGGTCAAATCAAACAATGTCTGCTGAAATAGTTGGCAAATTCTACAGAACTATATGCAGATACACCATTACTTTTACCAAATCAACAGGAAGGAACTTGACTTCTTATTCCACAGTAACCACTTCAGAAAGTTTCCAGTTCCCTGAGCTCATACGCATAAATGTTTTCACCACAGTGTTTTTCAATGGCAAAATGGACATGAACATATGAAATAGTGCTCAGGAGTATCTGCTACGCAGATCTGCCTCTAAAGTTTCACAGCTTTTGCTTCTATAATTATAGATGAAGCCCTATAAATTTAGTATCCCCACTAATAACAACAGCATTTTGTTTTTAATTGACTGTAGAACCTAGAGCAAGGTTAAGAAAAAATAATTTTATAATAACTTAAATAAAAATATCATAGCACTTATAGAGGTCAAACACTAATTAAAGGTAAATTATGTTATTTAAAACTTCTCATTTTCTAATGATGCTGAATAAGTTGGTACAATTCAAATAGCATTTTTTTGAATTGGTGGTTATAAGGATTGCTTTTTCAAACACTGAACAGGGAGTAAAATAACACAAAAGGGTCATTCATTCTAGAAATTAGAGTTAAGTAACTTCCCATAGTTACATATTTGATGGCTTGGAATAGGTTTAAAATAAAATCAAGTATAATAGCTTGAGAAGATAAGCTTGTGTATTTTTTTTTTATTCTTTTATTGGGGCATTATAGTCTCACGCTTCATAGGGATTGTGACATACATGCACACAGCACTTGGCGGGCTTCCCCCCAGCTCCCTCCCCAGCCCCCCTTCCCCATACCTGATATTGAGATTGGCATTGGTGTTCTCACCTATCCATATAATGTCAATGAAGTAGTTAATTCTCCCTCCTCCCAACACCACCCTCCCCTGGACCACCACCCTGGCTCCACTGCATTTTCTCCTCCATTATCTAAAATCCCTCTCATATCCTGATTACTCCCTAGCCTCTGAATATGAGAGAAAACTTATGACCCTTCACTTTCTGTGAATGGCTAATCTCACTTAACATGATCTTCACCAGGTCCATTCATTTTTCTGCAAATAACATAATTGTGTTTTTCTTTATTGCTAAATAGAATTCCATTTTGTGTATATTGCAAAACTGGGTAATCCATTTTTCTGCTGACGGATACCTAGCTTGTTTCCATCATCTGGCTATTGTGATTTTGCTGCTATAAACATGGATATGCATATATCACTATAATATTCTTATTTCAGTCCCTTTGGAAAGATACCCAGGATAGCTGGATTATATGGTGGATCCATTCCCAGTTTTCAGAGGAATCTCCACACTGATCTCCACAGCAGCTGCACTAACCTATAATCCCACCAACAGTGCAAAAGAGTTCCCATCTCTCACATCCTCACCAGCATTTCTTGATGTCTGACTTCTTGATGATTACCATTCTAATTGGGGTGAGATGGGATCTTAGTGCGGTTTGGATTTGCATCTCCCTGATTGCTAATGATGCTAAACATATTTTCATATATTTATTGGCCATTTTATTTCTTCTTTTGTGAAGTGTCTATTTAGTTCAATTGTCCATTTTCTTATTAGGTTGTTTTATATAATGTATGCCAGAGTAAGTATGGGGAAAAGTATTGAACAACAGCATTTGAAAGTAGGATTATTTCTTGGTAATAAAGTCTTCTACACTAATCTGGAGATCATGCTGAAAAGAAATGAATATCAATTTGTGATTTCCTTCTCTGCAAAAATAGCATGTGCACAGTGTTGCAAAGTGGGTAGAAGGAGGAAGAAATGATACTGAGGATCTTACTATGAAAGATAATACTGACTACGACCTAAGAGAAATAGGAAATATAGTTAGCATTTTATTTTCGTATTTTAAGATGAGAGAAATAAATGTGAATGGGAAATTTCACCGATATCATTTGTTTCTGTTGTTGTTACTCTCATGATTATTGTGATATAGGGATAAGCTTAAAACCATTTGTTTTTTGTAGAGATACTTAGAGCCCACAGACACAGGACATGCAACTACACACGTACATGGAAAAGTTTTGTTTCTAGTATTTTCATCATGAAGACATTTGTCCCATGCCAACAATATTAGTATCACTAGAATAATTAAAAATCAGCTTCAGACAGGCATGACGGTGCATGCCTGTAATCCCAGTACATGAGAAGCTGAGACAGAAGGATTGTAGGTTCAAGGCCAGCCTTAGTAACTTAATGAAACCGTGTTTCAATTAAAAAATTAATTAATTGATTGGTTAATTAGTTAATTAAGGGCTGGAGATGTAGCTCAGAGATAGAATACCTCTGGGTTCAATCTCTAGCATCAAAAAATAAAAATTAACTGAAAATTCACTCTAGCTCAATAGGAAGAAATAAAACTTAAAGCCACAATTCTGAAACTTTCCTAATGTGCAAATTACAATAAAATTTGTGATGAGTTTGAAAAATCCATTAACTTAATCCAAACTTCCCACCATTGATGACCAAGGCTTCTGGACCTTCTGCGTCCTGGAGGTGCTGCCCAAGAGACAGGGAGGGAAGGAGGGCCCAGAGGACTCCAGAGTCACAGCCATTCAAATGTGGCTGGTCTGTAACAAGCCCATAGCATTGACAGCAAGTTCAATATTGGTTTAATTGTAAATTACACTCTACACTTAATTTTGTTACATGGGGAGTGTATGTTGGTTGTGAGTGATGGCTTAATTTATTTTTAAAGAGAACTTGAAAGATTTTCCTTGTGATTGTATCTGAAAACAAACTGAATGAATCTGATGGAAGGGATGCTCCCGCAGAGCTGAAATTGGTAGAAAAAGAAACAGGGAACCCAGCAAAAATCGACTAGTGTCGATCTTCCAGAGAGAGGAGCATCTCAGCAAATCTTTAAATGTTTTTATCTTCCTAGGGATAATGGCATGTTTTTTATAAACAACTATTTTTTAAAAAGATTATTGCCTGGATGTCTCTTTCTTCTAATATTTTATTCAGTTAAAGCATAACAGTGGTTGCTTTGATCTTTTATTACATGTATACACATTTATAAAGTACTGTAGAAGAGAACTCACTTTAAAGGTAGGGAAATTACATTCAAATCCCACTCTAAAATTTAATAGTGTGCAACTTTGTGTAAGTTGCAAAAATCTCTCTCAGTTTCCTCTTCTTCACGTCAACACAGGCAAAATGCAGTCATCCTTAATATATAAGTTATGCGGATTCAGGAGGATGAAGAAAGAAAAACTATTTGTAATGTGGTACAATAGTATTAGTTATTTTACTATTGTGATTATCATTATTAAGAACAATAGCAGTATCTATGAAAAAATGAAATAATTCAAGCTTTTGAAAGTCCTTCCTTTCCTTCCTTCCTTCCTTCCTTCCTTCCTTCCTTCCTTCCTTCCTTCCTTCCTTCCTTCCTTCCTTCTTTTCTTCATACTGGTGATTAAGCCCAAGGGTATTCTCCCTCTGAGCTATTTTATGTTTTTATTTTAAAAGAGTCTTGCTAAGTTGCTGAGGACCTTGGTAAGTTGCTGAGGCTGACCACAAACTTGTGCTCCTCCTGTTTCAGCCTCCCCAGTACTGGGATTACAGGCATATGCCACCACAGCTGTCTGGGAAACAAGTTTTCTATCTTAGTTTGAGTTTCCCTCCATGAGCATACATCCAGGCAGAATGACTGGACAAAAAGAGGGCTCCAACAAAATACAATACTCTCCAGGCAGGAGTTTAGTTCTATCACAGTTAGAACTGAGTGGGACTGTCCTGTGAATTCCTCATTTACTTAATTCACAAAAGATGCTTTATTGAAGCAGTGCATCTTTGGGTCGTCACTGCTCTATTCACGTGGCAATTTATGGGGGGGAAAGCAATATAAACAACAAACAAGGCAGCTTATAATGGTCCCTTATTAGTCAGCCCTGGTTGACTGGTCCCTTGTGATAACTTTTTACAAGATATTCACAAATAACCAACTTAACTCCAGAACTCTCCTATGAGTCAAACAGCCACTCTGTCTAAGGAAATGTGGTCCCTTAATCGACTGTAGAATGCTGTCAGGCCAGGAGCACGTAAAAAAGCTGACTTCTCTACCCCACCCTTTACTGGAATTCAGTCCCAGGAGGCCCTGCCAGGAGTCAATATTCTGAAATGTTTCAACTCATTAATAGATTTTTTTTTTAAAGCATCCCATATGTATCTTAGGATAGAGAAAGAAATGTCGTGGGTCTGCTTTTAGAGAGACTATCAAGTCCCTTTTTATAGGGAATGCTCATCAAGTCACAAATCTATGATTTAGAAAACATTTGGTTGTGACAGAAGCTCAGAGTTCATTTAAGAAAGAAACACACACACACACACTCACTCACTCACTCACATAAGAAGATAATGGAAGCATGCTTAGATCTCTCACAGAATCTTTCAAAAAGCTGAAGAAACAAGCATTTTGTTCCCCCTCCACCACCACCACCAACACGGAGCAGAAAGAAGCAAGGCTTCCAATTACCCACTTTTTATCATAGGCAGGCTGACTCCCTGGAATACACAGTGCTAGGATAAAAAAGCATCAGAGAAATGTGCTGATGTGTCCCCATCAGCCGACATGACCATTCCCTGGCCATCTGCCTTCTATGGCCGGTGAGGCACTACACAGTTTGGGTCATGAAGGCAAGCTTGGCCGCCACCCCCAAAGTGTCTCCCACAATAACTTCTAGATCCCTTTATATCCAGCCTGATATAGTATTGCACTATAAACTCAGAATGCTTCTTTTTTAAAAATAATGAAAACTCTAGCTACAAAAAAGTATAGTAATTTACTTATGCACACAGTTCACTAAATAATTTACAACAGTGAAATAAATGAAGAAAGTTAACAAAGGGAAAATGTAATTTTTCACTCATTTATTTATGTGCACAGTATCAGAAAGGTCAAATTCAAACAAATGCCCGGGGATATAATATTTGAGGAATAAGAAAGATAATTCACTTGGGTTAAATTATTTTAAAATTAAAGTTAAGGTGCTGTTGCTAGTGAATATTCACATCATGACCTTGCCACCCTTGAATCTATCTAAATATATTAAATTTTACTTACTCATTGTCTCTCTACTTGGAATTCCTAGGAGTTAACATTTATTTAATCACCGAATCATTCACTCAACCTAAGAACCATCAATGAGGAAACTAGAGAGCGACAGAATTTGATACTAGGAATTCCATTATCAAATAGAGAATTTTTGCAAAAGTAGAAAAAGTCATTTCACCATACTCACTATTTACACTTTCTCAAGTATTCCAGTGATTTAAATGACATGGGCAGATTTATTCACTTATATAAAATGTTCCAATAGCAATAAAACGTGAGGACTCCTGGAATGGACTTTATACATTCAATTCAACTGCTCTGGTTTTGTATGTGATGTATTACTATTGCTACTCTTAGTATTACTTAATGAAATGCTTTCAATTTTCTTCATTGTAACTACTGTACAAAGAGCAGCTTCTATATGCAGGGCATTACCATAAGTCCCTTCCAGAGTTCAAAAAAGAAGGAGGATGTGTCAAAGGGACACGGGCACATGTTCCTTAGCAAAATTCGAACGGTAGCTAAATCCTTTAAGATTTAATTAAGGCTGCCTAGAGCCACATGCGTCACATTTTCTGGGAATCCCAATTGGTTCCTCTAAATCCCAAGGTTCCTCTAAAGCCCAGGCCCTTGTGTTCTTGTGGTCGCCTTTGGCTCTGAGCTCCTGCATTTGCCTCATTCCCATGCAACTACCCCATGTGCAGACTCAGAGGAAGAATGAAACGTGCTTTCTTTCATTTCCTTCAAACTCCTTAATACCAGACACTGGCATGTGCTAAGACTTGGCTATGCCAAATGTCAACAAGGAAAATCCTGAAAGCTAATGTACTGGTGAAGCCCCAGATTTATCTTAGGGTTTTTAATCAACTCCTCCCAAGTTTGCAATTGCATATATGTTTGTCTCCCAGAGCAATCCTCAAGCTAATATAAACTAAGGAGCATAGATTTGCATAAGCATCTAAATAAATTAATATTTTTATATGATTTGTGTTATAATTTGTATGGTTTCCATCATAAGTATGAGGTCTGACTATATTTGTTTTACTATAGAATCAACCTCATTTTCAGAAGTGCTATATCTCTTAAACAAGGCTTTTTAGTAATAAAATTCAGAAGAAATCTGAATCAATTTACTGGTGCTAAATATATCGCTTTTCTCCTCCATACTAAATATTAGCCCAAACCCTATTATGAATAACATTCTTTAAACAAGCAGACATACTTTATCGTCAAGAGCCACTAGTAGCTTACTCTCAGCCAAGACAAAAGCTCTGAAAATGTAACTTGTCCTCGAAACAGGAAGAAATGTTTTCAGCCCAGAGTGACTCTCCTTCTAATTATGAAGGGTTCACCAGATGTCCTAGCCTGAGTACTTAACTGGACTCAATATAGAAAGAATGGTTTCTAATAATACCTAATGCCTGTTCTGTTTATAGATGCCAAGAATGTATAAATTGCAAATACCTCAGACCACTAAAAATAGTCTTGGTAGGTATAAACACACACACACACACATGTTGCCAATACTAAAAATGATTTTCAATATTTATCTTTAGTGATAGGACACTAATATGTGGATTTTATTCACTAACAAGTTAAAGTTAGACTTTAACAATATCTAAGATTGGCAGAAGACCTTAGATCATATAGTGAAGCCTTCTACCTGATGTGAGTCCCTGATAGATATTTATTCAGACTCTCCTTGCTTAATTCCAATGACCTGGACTTCACCATTTCATTAATTTGTGAGTGACTTGTTAGTGTTAGGTAATGCTGCAGCACACATTTTTAAACTTTAAAAGATTTAGTGTCCTTGTTAGAAAATAACATTTTTTGAGTATTTCATGCAAAGTCAATGAATGAAGCTGGCAGCAAAGGGTCCACCCAGACATACCCAGGGCTAAAAGGTATCTCAGTACCTTTTAAGCAAACCATCAAGCATTTCTGTACTGCCACCCACTGGTCAAAAGGTTTACCATTTATTGATGGATCTCTTGGCTGGTTCCATAGTTTGGGAATTGTGAATTGTGCAGCTCTAAACATAGATATGCATACATTCTTCAGATAGTTTGGTTTCCATTCTTTTGGGTAGATACCCAGAAGTGGTATTGCTGGATTGTATAGTAGGTTCATTCCAAACTGTTTTTCAAAGTGGCTGCACTAATCTGCAATCCCACCAGCAATGTATTAAGGTTCCCACTTCTCCACACCCTTGTCAGCATTTTCTGTTGTGTTTTTAATGATTGCCATTCTAATTGGTGTTAAGTGAAATCTCATGGTAGTTCTGATTTGCATCTCTCTGATTGCTAATGATGTTGAACATTTCCTCATACATTTCTTGGCCATTTGTAATTCTTCTTTTGTGAAGTGTCTATTTAGCTCACTTGTCATTTTTTGATTGGGTTACTCATTTTCTTAGTGGTAAGTTTCTTGAGTTCTCTCTATATTTTGGATGTCAGTCCTCAATAGGAGGAGTAGTTGGTAAAAATTTTCTCCCATTCTGTGGGCTCTCTGTTGAGGTTCTTGACAGTTTCCTTTACTGACACAAGCTCTTCAGTTTAATGAAATCCCATGTTTTGATCTTCCTTTGAGTTGCTTGTGCCTTTGGGCTCTTGTTTCGGCACTATGGGATATGTACACAATCGAATTTTACTCAGCCATAAAGAAGAACAAAATCATGTCATTTACAGGGAAATAAATGGAACTGTAAAACCTTATGTTAAGTGAGATCAGTCAGTCACAAAAAGTAAAAAATCAGATAATCTCCCTAATATGCAAAAGCTAGGCAGAAAATGAGTCATAAGAAGGACTTTAAGCTCGGCATGGTGGTGCACGCTTATAATCCCAGCATTTGGGAGGCGGAGACTGGAGTATCCAGGTTCCCGGCCAGCCTCAGCTCCCTAGTGAGGCACTCCGCAACTTAGTGTGAGGCCCTGGTTCAAAATAAAGAATAAAAAAAAAATAGGGCTGGAGGTATGACTTGGAGGTAGAATGCCCCTGAGTTCAATCCACAGTACCGCAAAAAACAAAAAAAAGAGGGACTCTAGAAGAAGGAAAAACCTTAGATGAACAAAGAAGGTGACTTAACTGAAGGTGAACACTCTAATGCACATGATGTACATTCACAAACATATCAAAGTCAACCATTAAACTGAACATGAGAAGGAGGGAGGGAGGAGAGAATGGGGCAGGAACTAGGGAAGGGTTAAATGAGAGCTGTATGCATGTATGCCTCTACTACCTTGTACCTCACAAACATGTATGATTACAATGCACCAATAAAAAAAAAAAAGGAGACAAATTGTTCTCTCTAGCCTATACTGTTGTCAATTCTCTTAGTAAAGAAATATTCTATGTGAAAGAAAAAGGTCCACCATTAATTATTTTTAGTTAATTTCCAGAAGAGATAGCAGTAACCAGCTTTACTTTTTGCTCTTTATTGAATTTGTTATTTACCAGAATCTTGGACAATTTTCTTCCATCTTTCAGAATGTCTCCTTTTTTCAATACTACCCCAAGGCAGCTCTGCAATAAAACTGTCCATTGCTCCTAGAAATGCAGACTGAAAACCCATCTGGCCCTTCCAAGTTTCCTGAGTTTACCCAAGTCTTTGAGTTATTCCTTTCAGCTGAAACTTGCCCAAATTTACAACTGGGAATTATTTCTGATGCAAAAATGAAATCTGCCTTACCTTAATTTTTATTCTTGATCCTCGTTCGGTGTTCAGTAGTAAACAGCTGTACAATAGAAATTCACTTTTTCTGCATAACAATATTTGAAGACAGTTCACATAGCTCAACCTCCCCTCCCACCATACCACCATCGTTGGAAAGCCAAACATCACTGGCTCCCACATACAACATATGCAATTTGATTTCTTGACCCTTCAGGGATCTCAGTATACTGCCCCAAGAACCCTGGGGCTAATAACAACTCATATTTGAGAATTCATCTTGTCTATTGGGTAAATATATTACTAAATAATTTTAAATGTGATTTAAAGTTTAGATCCAGAAATGGTGTTGCATGCCTATAATCTGAGTACCTGAGAAGCTGAGACAGGAAGAC
This sequence comes from Graphiurus murinus, assembly GCA_004027655.1. Classification (NCBI taxonomy): domain Eukaryota; kingdom Metazoa; phylum Chordata; class Mammalia; order Rodentia; family Gliridae; genus Graphiurus; species Graphiurus murinus. The sequence goes on from PVLC010005565.1 coordinate 10,189, forward strand.
TGCAGGATCAAGGTCAGCATATGGTAACTTAAACAGAGACTCTGTTTAAAAAGAAAAAAGTAAAAGGACTAGGAGTATAGCTCCAAGGTAGAATGCCTCTAGGTTCAATCCCCAGTACCAATTATTTTTAAATTTATTATTCATTTGCCATTAGATCCATGGGTGTACATCCTTAGGCTCTGACCTCGCAGTTCATTTTAGTTACCTCAGCGCACCATTAGAGTTACAACTTTTTTAAAAAGGTAGATGGTATCAAGTGTTGGCAAGGCTGTGAAGAAACTAAAGCCCTCATGTGTGCAGCCTTTTTCCCAAAACTAGAGTTATCATATAGCTCAGCAATTCTGCTCACAGGTATTTACCCATGAAAAGCAGAAACGTGTCCACACAAAAGCTTTGCCAGAAATATTCACAGCAGTACTATTCCATGATACTCAGCAAGTGAAACCAACTGAAAGGGCTGTCAGCAGATAAGTGGATCAATGAAATGAGGTGTATCCATACAGTGGAATATTAGTTATCAATAAAATGTAATAAAATCCTGATGCATGCTAAAAGACAGATGCAACTTGAAACAGTGTAAGTGAAATAACTCGTTCATAGAAGACTATATGCTTACAATTTTATAAAATGAATTTTTATATTTTATATAAAATAGGAAATGATAAAAAGAATATCTAGAGGTAGAAAGTATATTGTGGTTTTTGTTTTGTTTTGTTTTTGTTTTTTAGGGCTGTGGGGCTTGGTGGAAGGAGGAGTGACTGTTCATGAGCAATGGATTTCTTTCCGAGAGGACAAAAATTTTCTTTCAAAATTAAGATGTTGGTGATGGTTATTCAACACTGGAAATGCACTAGGAAAAACTGAAATAGGTTAAAGGTACAGTCATTGGAGTTACACTCCAATAAACAGTTTTTTTTTTTTTTTTAAGTCACCATAGGATACATAGATCTTTAAGACTTAGTACCAAAAGCTGTAGAGATGGTCTAAGAGGACTTATTTTTATAAACATGGAAAAATGAGCCAATTGGTATATATATATCATGTAAGTAACCACCTAAGAACGTACTGGCTTAAAAGAACAACTCTTAATTTGGATTGTCCATTTCCAAATATCAACAGGACAAATCTGTCTCACGGGGCATCAGCTGGGGCCTGCGGCTGCACTCAGGACAGCTCATTGGAAAGTCCACCACATCGGTGCTGTGTCAGGGGTGTTCCAGCAGTGCTGTGTGCTCATGGATGGAGTGTCTGTCCACAGGGCCTCTTTACAAGATGTCTGTGTGTTTTCCCTCCGTGGTGGCTGGTCTCTAAGAAGGAGCAGCTAGGAGGGGTACGGGCCTCCAGTTCCTGTCCCAGGGTGTAACTTCCACCAAAGTCCCAAGCCTATCTAAAATGGAGAAAAGGGAAGAAGAAGCCCATCTGTCAAATTAGCGAAGTGTCGGTGTGAAGTGGACATGAGCGTCTGAAATAATACTGTAGCCACTCTGAAGCAATACAGTCTGCTGCCAGGAGTTCTAGGGCAAAGGTGTTGTCAAAATCCACCTGTTTAGTTGTCTGTGTTGCCACGCTTCTACAACTGTGTCCATATTCCTAGCACGACAACCTGTTTAATAGGTTCTTTTATGACACTGGCTTCATTTTGTAGAATGCTCTCTGAAAATGTGCTAGAAAAGAAATATTCAGATGAGCCAGGGATATTATATTTGCTAGCAGGGATATTTGCTATCAGTTTTTACAACTTTTCAATAGAAATCCTTATAGTTTTTGCTTGTACAAAGATGCTATTTCCAACAATATGTAGAGAAGACTAAAATTATTGTTATACAGTTGCAGAAAAGTAATCTTTCTTATTGGCCCAGTGTCATCCCCTCAAATGTGCGCAAAATATGCATTGTGCTAAAATATATAAAAGATCAACAACTTTTAAAAGACTATACATATACCACACACATACACCACATATCACCATTAAACATACAAATAAGTAGCAAACAGAAAAAAACTACTTCAAAATCTGTGAAAATTACAATGTTCTGTTTTGCTTTGATACTGAGGCATGAAACCAGGGACATTCTACCTCCAAGCTATACCTTCAGCCCTTTATTAAATTTTTTCTCACTAAATGTCTAAGTTTCTGAGAGTCTCCCTAAGTTGCTGAGGCTGGCCTTGAAACTGAAATCTTCCTGTCTCAGCCTCCCAAGTACTGAATTAGCATTTTTAGTATAATAACACTAGTAGTTTCATTAAGCACAGATATATTTAAAAAAAAAAAACCCTCCAAACATAAGGACATTCAAGATAAGTATTAAAGTAAGTAACTGGCATACTCTGAGACTCACAGGAAGCATGTATTTTCAAAGAGCATATAAAAAATCATTGAAGGATGTATTCAATAGATTTGATCAAATTGGCATAATTGTATATGCACAAAAGTTACTGTGTATATTTTCGTGTTTTACTGTGTGAAGTTGCTGATTCATGGACTAATATGGTAGATTTTTTTTTCTTTTAACTGAAAAAAGGCATGTGGCCTAGTTTAAGGAAAAAACAAGACACCCATATTTTATTAATGTGAGATATATTTAAGTTAATAAGCCTCATTTTAAGTTGAAAATATCTCATTCTACCTGACTGAATGAGTTTTGATTGAGGATGTTTACAAAGGAAATTGCAATTCAGGGGTCTGGGATTCATTAAAATAAAGGGGCTAACTCTGAAACAAGATTCAGGCAGTCCAAGTGGGGGACTGAGACCTAATATAACCATCAATATAAGGGGAAAAAGACGTGATCAATTTAACAATGGAGATAAGGGCCCTGTACCCCAAAACAAACTAAGGATCTTTTTTTTACAAACTTACTAGGTTCAATACACATCTTACTCAGTTTTTATCAAGCAAACACGTCAAGTTTATAATGATACAAGTCTTAAATCACTAATGATGAAAAATGTGATTAAAAGTATACTTTTTTATTAAGATCAAGCAGTTCCCCTTACACAAGCCATAGATGTAACACTAATAAAATAGCTGTTATGGGTAAACAGTGTTTGTGCATACACTCATAAACTAAGGATTTTTACCACATTAAGCAAAGCATTTCCCTTTGAGCTCAAACAGAAGAGGAAAACATAGTAAGTTGTCTCCTGAAGTCATACCCTCAAGTACAAATAGAACTAGGGCCTCCTCTCTGGCCAGTACTGTTCCGGAGCTGGTGACACACCAGAAAGACAGTGTGACATGGCCACAAACCCTTCCATTAATTAACTAATAAGCTTAGGTGTTTGTCAGAAAAAAAAAAACATATTACTGATATTATTATTACTAGTTAATAGCAGAACTGTAGGTCTACTACTAAAGTATGTCATTTATATTCAACCAACTGACAACAGTGTAGAAGAGGTTTTCAATACCAGTCTTCAATACAATCCAGAAAATCTCCTACAGCTATTTCATATCTTGAATCTCCTAAAGGAAGAGTCATATATTTACTGCAACATTAATGGAAAGATCTTGGAGGACATCCCTGAGGGACTGAGGTGCTGTTCCTAATATGAGCAGAGATCTTCAAACAGGGAACATTTACACTCTAGATTATTAATTTTAAGAATAAATTGCTTGCAGCTTCTGATAGGATGTCGATACCAAGAAACGTCAAGTTCCTGACAAGTGCTTGGAGGGTGGAGTACTATTAATTGAAAGTGTTTTCTTTAGCTGTTAGGTGGGCTGACTACCAAGCTGATATTCTGTTTGGGTGGAGGCAATCTCCTTGGTTGTGGATGTGGGTTGTGTAAGTGTCAGCAAATAGAGCTATACTTGTTCTTTGAAAGCTTTAATCAACTTAAAGACTTAAACACCCTTGGTTGGTACCCCACTGTTTTACTTCCCAGAATAGAAGAGATGGTGCAGCCAAAATTGTATGTGAAGCCGGGTGTGGTGGGGCACGCCTGTAATCTCAGTACTTGGGAGGTTGAGACAGGAAGATTGCAGGTTCAAAGGCAGCCTCAACAATTTAGTGAGACCCTGTTTCAAACTCAAAAATAAAATAGCTCAGAGCTAGAATGTCCCTGGGTTCAATCCCTAGTATTCCCCCTCATACACGCACAAATTACATGTAGAATTGTTTGTGATTGTCTGAAACTGTGGAATAATGTTAGATGGACTTTTATGTAGTTTTAATTTGAGCATAACTTCTTTATCCAGCAGATCCTTCAGGATGTGCAAGTTGCAAAATGTCTCCCCAGATGACTAAATCTATTGACCAGGTGAATGGAGCTATTTAGTATTGTCTATCTAAATGCTGACAATCACCTGTCAAAATATATATATTTGCCTTATTGATATTGAGTCCTTCTTTCTCACAGTAATTAGGTGAGTGGTCCAGCTGCTTCCTGGGGCCATGAGTAGAATGTGAAAGCCAGAACTTGTCATTAGTAAAGACGAGTATTGCTGATTTTCACTTTCCCATGGCGGCGGGCCGCAGAGCAGGCTCGTTTCGAGCCCAGGGCATGAACTTGCACGTGTCTTTTATGACTACAGCCGTGTGACAGCAACTTCAACATGATCGATGGGCTGCCTCGGGCATGTTTACCTATGTCACTGATGCGCGCCTAAGATAACTCCAGTCCAAGCCACTGACTCTGGGCTACAGGAATGCTCAACTAAAGCAGCTGGTGCTGTGTTTAACCCGTGGAATTCCCTAGGTAACACATTTTTCTCCACGGGCATCATTAACTAACAATGAAGACGTGGAAGTACTTTGTATTATTTTTATTTAGATTCTCATTAATGACTCCTTCAGATTCCAAAAATATACTGTGGTTCAATTTGATGTAAGTTTTCCCATTCCCTTTTCCTGTTAAATAAAACCTAAATTATAGTGCCAGCTATCTGGACTTTAGGGAAACCACGGTTGTTGAAGCATTTTTCTCTTGGAAAGAATATTCAATAGCATATTAAATCTATTATTATATCTGAACTATTAGACAGTATAGTGTAGGGTAAAAAAAAGCATTGGATTCAGGGGAAAATAATCAATTTCTCATTTCAAATCTTCAGCATTTTCCTATATGGCTTTCAGTCAGAAAACTGAATATGTTTAATCTAAGTTTTCTTTGGTCATAAATAATAATATTGACCAAAATAATAAGAAAAATTTACAGCTGGGTGTGGTGTCACACACCTCTAATCCTAGCACTTGGGAGGCTGAGACAAGAGGATCACAGGTTTGAAGCCAGCCACAGCAACTTAGAAAGGTCTTCATCAACTTAGCAAGACCCTGTTTCAAAATAAAAATTAAATAAAAATGGGGATTTAGCTCAGAGGTTGAATACCTGTAACTCCCATTACCAAAAAAAGGAAAAAAAGATAAATTTATTATTTAACTATATACCTGAAGATATGTTTCACATATAAATTCAGAGGGATACATAACATGTATTATATAAAATATATATATTTTAAAGAAACTTAATATATGTATTTTTTAATTTTTGAGATACTATTTGACCTTATTTCCTTGTTATGTGATAATTCCTGTATTTATCCTGACCATTCCCACCATTTTTTTTATGAGTCATATTAATTATACAGAATAGTGGGTTTCATTGTGGCATATTTATGCAAGCATTCTATCATATTTTTATTGGGAATAAAAAAATTCCAAATTTTGAAGAATTTGGTTCCATTTCTCTGAATAATGAACATTTTCCCCATCTATTCTCTTTCTAGAATGTTCTATTTGTGAACTTCCTGCTCTGTGCAAACCCTGCACGAGGCATGGACTATTATACTCCAAGAGTCCTGCTTTGTTGTCGTGCCTGAGGCCCTTATCAGTAATTAATTATGACATATTTTCCCAGTGAGTTTGTAAGGATCATTAAACTCTTTTTCAAAACTTTGCTCCAGGCAGCCTCTGTCGAAGCTGACCCAGTGATTTATGTACAAGGAACTACAACATGTCATTTTTTTTCATATTGAGAAAATTGAACCAATCTAAGAGATCAACAAAGGTAGAAAAGTTAAATAAAATTATAATACTAAATAATTCACCATGAATCCATATTACATATACTCATTAGGAAAATGCAGACAATAATATTTAATAATATGAGAAAATATTGCTGCTAAATGTGCAAAGAAGGATAAAAATGTTATAAATCAAAATAAATGTTATATCAAAATAATCATGTATTCATATGCAAAACCTAGAAGGAAATCTCCACAAATATTAATAACTAGCACTGTTATAGTAAATCCCCAAATAAAATTTTTTTTTTTTCTTTCTGATGCTTTAACCATCTCAGAGTGTTCATGGACTACTTTTATAATGGAACATTCATAAACTAATTACTAAAACATCACATTTTAAATATTTGATGTGATTTCACACATAGATATTTAGTGATAAAGAGGCATGAGAAACCCTGTAAGATCATGTTACAAAATTCCACAAACTAAAACCTTGTCTTCTCACTTAGCATACAAAAGCTCAGTCCATTTTTATTTTCCAATAAACCCCACAACCAACACCCATAAAGAGAACAGAGTATAAGGACTCAATCGAGTTAATTCTCAGAGTGGAGTTTGAGATTTCCAAAAAGATGGATAGATATGCAAGTACCCTGAGAAGAGCTATGTTCTCAAATTTTAAAGGAAAAATTAACTTTTAGATGAAAAACTTCAAAATAACTTACAGGCAATAATGGAAGACATATAAAGGGTAAAAGGGGGGATGGATTCAAGATGGCGTCTGAGTGAAACACCTCTCCTCAGGTGCTGTGAGCTTGAATCAAATCTACCATAAAAGTAGCTGCTTGACAGAAGAAAAAAAGCAACAAAAAAAGCAAACAAAACAATGAAATTTGAACTACAACTAAAGAGACCCTATAAAGCCAACCAGGGAGAGCAAAGGAGCTCAAGCGTGTGGCAGTGGTGGCCATTAAGCCTCAGCCTGACACAGAGGTCCACTAACACCCCAGTGGACCCAGTGACCAGGTGTGTAGTAAGCGACTCCTGAACTCCACATCCTAACCAGGTAGCGGATCCCCATACCTTCCACAGCAACAGGAACCTGCGATACAACTAGCGTAAGTAAGCCCCCGTGAGACCACCCCAGCTCACCTCTCCCTCCAGAGCTGGAGCAGCAATCAACTACACGCAGAGCTTGAATCAAAACTGCCACAAATGCAGCTTCTTGAGGGAAGAAAAGAAAAGAAAAGCAGCAAAAGAGTGAACAAAGCAACGAAAGCAGCTGAACAGAAACCAGGAAGAACAAAGGAGCCTGTGTGCGTCACAGGGTGTGTGCTGTGGACCTGCAGCCACCATCTTGCCAGTCTCCAAGAGCAGCATCTATAAGCACCAAGACCTCCAACAACCTCCTGTGTACCCAACTACAGAATTCAACACCCTAGTCAGACAGCATACCCCCGCAGGATCAACAGTGATCAAGAACACCTGGGACACCCCAGATCACCCCTCCCACTGGAACCAGAGCAGCAGGGATCTGTAAGTTAAATTGTACCCCCAGGGTGCAGGGGCCCCTATACAAAGTGCAGACTCAGTGACTCGCCCTTCAAGCAATTGGATAGAGCAGAAGTACAACAGGGACCCAGTACACACAGGGCATAGAGAATTTCCAGGAACCCTGGAAAACACCTGGCATAAAGATTGCACTCCTGTCACCAGCAAAGGCAGAGAGAGAGATGTAGACAGACCATGTGGAGAGCTCAGAGACACAAGCTTGCAGGGGACAGGCATCAGTGGAACCCCCTGTCTGCACCGACAGAACAAATAAAATTGCCAGAGACACACTAGAAAATTTAAGCTCTGTACTTACAAACTAGCAGTGTTTTGGTTTTTGTTTCTTGTTGCTGTTTTTTGGTTTTGGGTTTTTTTTTGTTTGTTTATTTTTTGATTTTTTCTTTTGGTGTTATGTTTTATTTCTTTTTACTCTGTTTTTGTTTTGTATTGCCTTGATTTATTTGTGTTTGTTTGGATGATTGGTTGCTTTGTTATTTCTTGCTTAGTTTATTGAATCTCCTCCTTATCCCTTTTGCAAGCTTCCCTCCCTCTCTCCCATCTATATTCTTCTCTTCAACACTTCCTCTTCTCTTTTCTTTTTCCATTTTTCCTGTCTCATATCAAGACCATCTCATACTACCACACTTAAAACTTTACATTGACTACCATAATCACTCAACATACATACCATTTCTAATCTTCACAATATATCACCTCAACACACTCAACCTCTTATTCCGCTTGAACATACCCTCTACTTTACCTTATTCTTGCATTCCTCACTGTGGATTCTCATCCAACCTTTGCCACTGAACAGAACCTGTCCCTGTATATACCAGCAGACACTTCTAAATCCCCATTGCAGAGATTGGATGAGAAAACTTGCAAGAGCAGGAAAGATATAAATTTAAGAACACAGGAACCATAGTAAGAAAAAATAGCAAAGAAACAATGAGCCACCACAACCCCTCAATAACAGATCTCACCAGCCCAGAATGGCAGAGATTACCAGAAGTACAATTCAGATCTTTAATACTAGAAACAATATAGGATTTTAAGGAAGAATGTAGGAAGACTTGGAAAGAAATAAAGGAACAAATAAACAAAGAATATGACACCCTGAACAGGAACCAAAGAGAAGCATTGAAGGAAGTGAAAGATGCAATAACTGAAGTGAAGGCATCAATACAAACTATAAACAGTAGATTAGACCACATGGAAAATAGAATATGACTCTAAGAACATGACCATTCCAAAAATGAATCCACAGTACATTATTTAGAAAAAAGAAACCGATGGTATGAATTGGACATCAATGAGATCTGGGCCAATTTTAAAAGAGCTAACCTAAGAATAATAGGCATAGAAGAGGGATTAGAAGTTGAAACTTATGGAACAAACAATCTTTTCAAAGAATAATATCAGAGAATTTTCCAAACATAGAAAGAGAATTTGACATACAGGTATAGGAAACATACAGAACTCCCTCAAGACAAGACCAAAGAAGAGGTTCACCACACCACATAATAATCAAGTTGACTAATGTAGAGGCTAAGGAGAGAATTGTAAAGGCAACAAAAGTAAAAGGCCAAGTGACATTTAGAGGCAAACCAATTAGAATCACTCCAGACCTCCCAAATTAAGTCATGAAAGCCAGGAGGTGCTGGAGTAACATATTCCAAACTCTCAAAGAAAATAACTTGCAGCTAAGATTCTCATACTCATCAAAACTCTCTCTCAAAATTGACGGGGATAT
>PVLC010005565.1:19563-75518 GCA_004027655.1 Graphiurus murinus
AAAAAAAAAAAAAAAAAAAAAAAAAAAAAAAAAAAAAAAAAAAAAAAAAAATTGACGGGGATATAAAAATCTTCCATGAGAAACAGAAACTGAAAGAATTTAGGTCTTCCAAACCAGCACTGGAGAAAATACTCAAAGAGTTCAACTACAAAGAAGAACTAACAAGTAAACATCAGAACCAGAGAAACAATAATTTCCAGGAAGCAAACAACTCAGCAAAGAAGAATAAACACCACCGAAAACAGAAGTCAAAACTCAAAATGTTAGGAATTAAAAATCATCTCTCAATAATCACACTGAATATACATGTCTCAACTACCCAATAAAAAGGCACAAGGTGGCAAAATGGATCAAAACCCAGAATCCATCTATATGCTGCCTCCAAGAAACACAGCTTACAAGCAAAGATTCCCACAAACTAAAGGTGAAGGGCTGGAGTAAGGTAATCCATGCCAATGAAACTCGAAGACAAGCAGGAGAAGCAACCACGATATCAGATAAATTAGACTTCAAGCCTAAGCTTATAAGAAGAGAAAAAGCAGGTCATTTTTACTAGTGAAATGAACAATCCAGCAAGAGGGAAAAACAATTATCAACATCTATGCCCCAAACATAGGTGCAGCCACTTTCATAAAACAAACTCTGTATGATATAAAGACACACATAGATCCCAATACACTAACACTGGGAGACTTTAATACTCCTCTCACATCACTAGACTGATTGTCTAAACCAAAGGTCAGTAGAGACACCTCAGACCTAAGAATACCATAAACCAAATTGACATTTTAGACACATATAGACTCTTTCACCCAACCACAGCTGAATTTATATTTTTCTCAATTGCACATGGAACCTTCTCCAAAATAGACTACATTCTGGGCCACAAAGCGAGCACTGGCAAAATCAAAAAATATAACATAATTCCCTACATCTTTTCAGACCACAATGGAGTGAAACTAGAAATAAGCTCCAAGAAGATCCAAAGCAAACATTGAAACACATGGAGACTGAAGACCACATTGCTGAATGAAGATTGGGTCATAGAAGAAGTAGGGGGAGATATTAAAAAATTGCTAGAAACCAATGAAAACAGAGACACACCATATCAAAACCTCTGGGACACTTTGAAGGCAGTACTAAGAGGAAAATTTATAGCACTGAGTGTCCACATAAGAACAGAAAATCAACAAATAAATAACCTAATGACACAGCTCAAAGTACTTGAAAAACAAGAACAGTCCAACCCCAAAGCTAGTAGAAGACAGGAAATTATGAAAACCAGAGCAGAAATTAATAAAGTAGAGAATAAAAAATAATATAGAAAATCAACAAAACCAAAAGCTGGTTTCTTAAAAAAAAAATAAACAAGATAGATAAACCATTGGCCAACCTAACCAAAAGAAAGAGAGAATCAACCCAAATTACCAAAATAAGAGATGAAAAAGGGGATATTACCACTGACAGTATAGAAATACAGAGGATCATCAGAAACTATTTTGAAAAACTCTACTCCAACAAAATGGAAAATCTAGAAGAAATTGATAAATTTCTAGACAGATATAACCTTCCTAAGTTGAGTCAAGAAGATACAGAAAATTTAAACCAACCAATAGCAATCAAAGAGATAGAAACAGCAATAAAAAGTTTCCCATCAAACAAAAGCCCAGGGCCAGATGGTTTTCCAAGTGAACTTTATAAAACATTTATAGAAGAGCTAATCCCAATATTCCTTAAAATATTCCACGAAATAGAAAGAAACATGACCCTCCCAAACACATTCTACGAAGCCAACATCACATAAATACAAAAGCCAAATAAAGACAGCTCAAGAAAAGAAAACTATAGGCCTATACCATTGATGAACTTAGATGCAAAACTGCTAAACAAAATACTAACAATGTGCATTCAAAACCACATCAAGAAAATTATACACCATGACAAATTCGGGTTCATTTCAGGGATGCAAGGCTGGTTTAACATATGGAAAACAATCCATGTAATTCACCACATAAACAGAATCAAAGAAAAACAAATCACATGATCATCTCAATTGATGCTGAAAAGGCATTTGACAAGATCCAACACCCATTCATGATGAAAGCATTTGAGAGAATCAGAATAGAAGGAATGTACCTCAACATCATAAAGGCAATATACAATAGGCCGACAGCCAACATCATATTAAATGGAGAAAAACTGCAAGAGCTCCCACTAAAAACAGGAACAAGACAAGGATGTTCATTATCACTTCTTCTTTTCAATATAGGACTTGAGACTCTAGCCAGAGCAATAAGGCAAGAGAAGGAAATAAAAGGGGTAAAAATAGGGAAAGAAGAACTAAAACTATCCCTTTTTGCAGATGACATGATACTATACTTAGAAGACCCAAAAAACTTATAGAACTGATGAACAAATTCAGCAAAGTGTCTGGATACAAAATCAATCTTAAAAAACCAGAAGCTTTTCTGTATGCCAACCATAAATCCACTGAAAAAGAAATCCATAAAACAATTCCACTAACAATAGCTCCCCCCAAAATAAAATACTTAGGGGTAAAACTAACCAAAGAGGTAAAAGACCTCTATAAGGAAAACTATAAAAAGTTGAAAAAATAAATTGATGAAGACCTTAGAAGATGGAAAGATCTTCCATGCTCTCGGATAGGCAGAATAAATGTCATCAAAATGGTCATCCTTCCAAAAGTGAGCTACAGATTCAATGCAATACCCATGAAATTACCAAGGTCACTCCTCACAGACATAGAAAAATCAGTCCTTAAATTCATTTGGAACAACAAAAAGCCCAGGATAGCCAAAGTAGTTCTTAGCAACAAAAACCATGCAGGAGGTATCACAATACCTGACTTCAAACTCTACTACAAAGCCACAGTAATAAAAACAGCATGGTATTGGCACAGGCACATAGACCAATGGAGAAGAATAGAAGACTCAGAAACAGACCCACGTGCTTACAGTCAATATATTTTTGACAAAGGAGCCAAAAATATACACTGGAAAAAAGACAGCCTCTTCAACAAATGGTGTTGGTAAAACTGGTTAACCATATGCAGGGAAATGGAAATAAACTCCACTTTCTCACCCTGCACAAGAGTCAACTCAAGGTGGATCAAGGACCTGGAAGTCAGGCCAGAGACCTTGCAGCTACTTGAAGAGGGCATAGGCCCAACACTTCAACACATAGGCACAGGTAAAAACTTTCTCAACAAGACCCCAAAAGCACAAGCAACTCAAAGGAAGATCAATACATGGAATTGAATTAAACTGAAGAGCTTCTGTGCAGCAAAGGAAACTATCAAGAGCCTCAACAGAGAGCCCACAGACTGGGAGAAAATTTTTGCCAGCTACTCTTCTGATAGAGGTCTAATATCTAGGATATATAGAGAACTCAAGAAAATCACAACTAAGAAAACAAATAACAATATCAAAAAATGGGCAAAGGATCTAAATAGACACTTCACAAAAGAAGAAATACAAATGGCCAATAAATATATGAGGAAATGTTCTACATCATTAGCAATCAGAGAGATGCAAATCAAAACTACCTTGAGATTTCACCTAACTCCTATCAGAATGGCAATCATAAAAAACACGAACAACAACAAATGCTGCCAAGGGTGTGGAGAAGTGGGAACCCTAATACATTGTTGGTGGGATTACAATTAGTTCAACCACTTTGGGAAACAGTATGGAGGATCCTCAGAGGAATGGGAATGAACCTCCCATATGATCCAGCAATACCACTTCTGGGTGTATACCCAAAAGAACGGAAACCATACTATCAGACCAACGCATGTGTATCTGTGTTTATAGCTGCACAATTCACAATTGCCGAACTATGGAAATAGCTAAGATGTCCATCGACAGATGAATGGATTACAAAAATATGGGATATGTACACAATGGAATTTTACTCAGCCATAAAGAAGAACAAAATCATGTTATTTGCAGGAAAATGGATGCAACTGGAAAACATCATGTTAAGTGAGATTAGCCAGTCACAAAGAGTAAAGAAGCATATGTTCTCCCTAATATGCGGATGCTAGGGAGAAGATGGGCATAAGAGGGTCTCCAGATGAAAAAGGAGAAACCCTCGATAAGCAAAGAAGTTGACTTAACCGAAGGGGATGGACAGGGTGGGGGGGCACCCTAATGCACATGATATTCTTTCACAAATATATCAAGGTCAATCACCTAACTGAACTTGAGAAGGAGGGAGGGTGGAGTGGGGTGGCAATTGGGGAAGGGGTTAAATGAGAAATTTGTGCATATATGCCTTTATCAGCTTGTACCTAACAAAGATGTATGATTATAATGCACCAATTATTATAAAAAATAAAAATAAATAAAGGAGCAAAAGGTGTGGGGGGTGGACGAGATAGTCACATTTCTGGGATTATGCTTTCATAACTGGAACTCCTAGTGTTAACCCCAAGGCCATAGGGTAGTTTAATACCTTTGTTTCTGTTTGATATCTAGTTTTGACCACCTCTTTTCTGATACACAAAGTGACAAAGGAAACAAAACCACTTGATACCCAGCAGGACCCATCCGTATGACACTACCTGATGATCAATTTCCTTCCCATGTGGAACTACGGAACCAAACATGCACACATCCATCATCCTGTCTCTGGCATTCCTAAAGCTCTCTGAGCCATGAGGACACTGGGCCTCCATCTCCTCCTCATTATAAACTTTATCAACTACCATGACCCAATTCTACAGATTCCTGGCCCATGCTTTCATATCTCAGTTCATGACCTGAGACAGACAATCGATACTCCTAATATAGCTGATGTTTTAGCAATGGAAATTAGGGGTGGAAATCATGCTTTTCATTTTTTCGCTACTTGGCTGGAAACAAGAAATAAATGTAAAAATCAGCAATCAAGTAATTCTCATTAAAACTTTGATATGTGGGAAAAGTTCAACTGGTGATATGTATATAATGCTTGTCTTTTCTGACTAAATGAATCTAAAGTTCACTGGTCTTTGCAGATAATCCTCTATCTTTTCGACCTTTTCCAAAGGTATTTTAATTTCCTTTTGTTCATGGATGATAATTATGTCATTACTTTCATAAAATGCCTTTCCAAAATTCTGCTTGGAAATTAATAGTTACAGGTCACATTCCCACATTGTGTTATCGGAAACTACTGTTGCACATTAGAGTAACACTAATAATGTTGAAAGATTTTGCAGTGATATAGGGCACTGGAAGAATATTAATTCAGAAAGTATTTAAGAATGTGTTCCATTCCAGTAGTGTTCTTGTTATATAGAACTAAGGTATTTTAAAATTACAAATGTAGATAGTAAATAAAAAGGAAGGCATGCTATCCTCATGTGACTTGGATAAAAGATCAAGATTTCCTTAGATTTTTTTTTGAAACAGGATCTCATTAAGTTGCTGAGGCTAGCCTCAAACCTGTGATCCTCCTGTCTCAGTCTCCCAAGTACTGGGATTACAGACTGCACCACCACACCCAGCTGCTTTTCCTCTTTTGCTTGTTTCTAGTTCCTCATTTCCCAGAGTCTTGACCTAAGTCCCTAGGTTACCAATATTTACTCTCAAATTCTTGGTTTTCAGCAGCCTGAACAAAAACACGTCTGTTTCAAGCTTACACTACCCATCCATACTTGCTCTATGAAAATCTCTGTCCCTCCTGATTCTTCTGACATTAGGCCCTTCCACTCAACGTGGATCCCAAGCCAGCACCGTGGTCACTCTCTTGCACCCCTGACCTCCAATGTGTCTCTGCCTCAGCTCGGCTCCTTGCAGCCTCTGAAGACATCTCACCTCGCTCGAGACAAGGAGACAAGCTGACCCAGCCTATGGATGACAGCAGAGAGCACCACGCTTGCTGCAGGAGCCACACGGCAACCTACATCTGTATCCACATAGTTTTCTCAGTCCTGTTGCAAGGGACAAACTGCCTACATTCCTCTTGTGCACTGGACCCTGTTTCTCTCCAATGACTCAGTAACTTTTCCTTTCAAATTATCCCCTCATTCGAACATCATGAATGTCTCAAGTCATGGGTCACTGCCATCATTATGGGACTACCTGCCATCTTACAAGGTCACCTCCTGACCTTTCTCACCCCCCTAGCCACCAAGTCACCTCTGGTTTCTCATTGCGATCCATTGTTTAGAATGACCCCAGGGGAGTCATGGCATGCCTGGTCTCTCTCCTTCCTTCTTCTTCTGGTGAGGGGCTCTCAATTACAGGGGAAGGAATGTGGATTTGCTGCCTCTCTCTTAAAACCTCATAGGAGGAGAGAGTTGTAATGGCTGGGAATGAGACAGGCATATCTAAAATAGAGAAAAATACCCAAAGACTGCACCTGTCATGGTTCTATTAATGTTAGTGTAAAAATGTAAAAGTCACCAGTAAAAAAAAGCAATCGAAATAGAAAGTTAGAACAAAAAGAAAAATCAATGAACACTCATTACTGCTGTGTTCAAGGACTCTGCGTATGACCACTGTCCCGTCATAATGTGACTTGGGACACATTTCACACATTTCATGACTTATGGTGTGGCCTGGCATAAATTTCAGTCCACAATTATAGGCTAGAATTTATAGAATGTATTCCCATGCAATGTTAGCTACTTGCCTAAGAACTTGTATTTTTAGTGTCATTAACAACTCAATCCAATGAATATCAGGCTGGAATATGATGCAATCTAGCAGATTTAGTTCCTTTCCTTTTTTTTTTCTTCTGTCCTTTCTTTTGTAATTGGGATTGAACCCAGTGGGAAGCCTACCACTTAGCTATACCCCTAGTCCTATTTTATTTTTATTTTGAAACAGAGTCTTGCTGAGGTACTGTGGGCTGGCCTCAAACCTGCATTCCTCCTGCTTCAGCTTCACAAGTACTGGGATTACAGGTATAGAGTAGGCTGGATTTTCTTAACATGTGCATTACTCTTTATCGTTCTTTACCTACATATGATGCTCAATATGTTTACTGAATGAGTAAATAAATTATGGAACTCATTACATGACAGCTCAGAATACACACCCGCTACACAAATGAATGGCCCTTTTCCTACAGAAATAATTTCCAAGGAGATTGGACTAGACTAGCTCATAGTATGTTACCAGAGAATTTCTTAAAGTAACAAATAAGATTTCTACTCAAGAAAGGTAGTTCTCCAGAGTACCTAAAGAGAGCAAGAAAACAATATTCTGTAAGTAAATAGATTTACAGATACATCCTGCATATAATTATTAAGAATCATATGAGGCATACACTTTCAAAGTCAGTTTTTCTTGCTCTTAGCTAATATTTTGTAGAAATATCTTTAACTTAGCTTTAACACACCATAGATAACAGCCTATACTTGAAATAAAGAGAAGAAGAAAACCTCAAGAATTATTTGGGACAAAAATCTTCCAGTGAAGAGGAGACCGGTGGTATGTGTCAAGAAAGCTCATGGAATTTGCTGCGTGATTTCTGGTCTCTACACCAGCAGATGCTGCACTGCCAGCTGACTCCAAGCCTGTGACCCAAGCTCTTCAAGTTGCTCTGTTTTATGTTTCCAGAACAGATTCTTATTCTTTTTCGCCTTACTATCTGCCACAAAGAACCTTAGGTTTACTGCCCAAAACAATTATTTTTTCAATTATCAGAAAAAAATGTTTCCTAAGATTGTATTAAATTTCCACTAGAAAATTTTGAGGGTTGAGGGTGCAGCTCAGTTGGAAAACACTGGTGAGCATTTTTCAAGACACTGAGTTCATCCCTAGACCTTCCAATTAAAAAAAAAAAATTGAAAGACCATTTTATATTTACAGAAATCAAGTTTCTTCTTAAGCATTTCCTCTGTGCCCTACATTCAAACACCACTATTTCAGCTGAAGGAGCAATTCCTATTAATTAATGTTTATTCCAGCAGTTAATTCTTTTCCTCCACTTTTGATTTTCTTCTCTACCTCTGTATCTTCATTCTATTCCAACCTCTATTGAATTGTAAGCAAATATGGCAATAAACACTAATAGTTTAATTTCATTCCAACTTTCCTAGATGATCATAGACATATGTGAACAAAAAACATATTGTTTTATTTTTAAAACACAGGATAATACCATTTCATGTCATTTCCTTTCTAAAATTTTCATGAATTTCCCCAAATGCTAGACATATAACCCCAACACATTTTTATTGAAAACTACATAAGATCTTAAAGAAAGGATTCATCATTTTTTTTTCAATACTTCACCAGGGCAATATTCCTCCATTTTTTGCTATCCCAAAAATGTCTATATAGAAAGTATCTTATATTCTGGGTCACTCTTTTCTCCAGAACATGTATCCAAGCATGATGAGATTGAAAGCTGTTATTGGACATTTCAATTGTTAAATCATCTGATCGAAATAGATGATATACCAAAAATAATACAGCAATTCACATTCTCATTTGAAATGGAAAAGAATGTGGGTTTCCCCACCCTACAACCCTTAGCCAGCGGTGTATACTATTTTTAACATTTGTCTATCTAATAAATGAAAAATAAATATTTTTATTTAAGATGTAATATCTATGAAGAGTATATTCAAGTGAACAAATATCTCCACACATTTATTTTTCTTCTGTAAATTCCCTGTTCATATCCTGCACATAGTTATTTAATCTCTTTTTTTTTCTTATTAACACTAGGAAGTCATATAATAATTTTATAAATACTTCGTTATATATGTGGCATATTTTTCCCTTGGCTTATTTTTCTAATTTTTTAATGTTTAAATGTGCCTTGTTAAATTGTTAGTATTCACATTGCCAAGTGTGTCCACCACTTACAGGTGGTGCCTGAGTTTCCTGCCTTACTTAAAGCCTTCCTTGCCATTATTTTATCTGAGTATTGTCCAGTATTTACTTAAATATAGTTATGGTTTCACTTTTATACTACCTTTACATTAGTTTTAATTTTTATAGTGCTTTCTTTGAAGTCTATTTCTATAAATGTTGTGAGTTAACAACTTTTTTTCAGATATTGAACCAGTTTTGATAAAGCACTTAAACCATTACTTTGCACTAAAGGTAAATACTAACTTTAAATAAATTAGGACCCTATTTGTAAGCTGAATCTCTCCTAAAGTCTTAATTATGCCCTACCTAGAGATCATTTTATGTTTCTTTTTTTTGCCATTTGGGTATTATTGTGATTTATAAGGGTATTTATTGGGTATTATTATGTTTGATAAGGCAAATCCTAACAAATTTCCTTGAATCCTCAGACACTTATGTTCCAAATTATCTTTAAAGTAGTAGTTTGATCCTAATTTCAAGAGAAATAACCAACCACACAATTCTTATTACAATTGTCTAAACTTTTATATTCATATGGAAGGGATAGAACAATATTGTGGTAATAAGACCATGACCATGACATGTCTTTTCATTTATTCTGAGTTACACTGAATCCTTTGATAAAATGCTACAGTTTTCATCAGATGAGCTGTCTAGCCTTCCTGTAAAATGTATCCATCCTGTTATGTATTTTATCACTACACTAAAGTTGGTGGTCTAGCAGGACTTCCAGATCATACCAGAATAAGAAACCATGGATAACCCAACTATAACACAGCAGTACCTTGAATTGGGGGAATGGCATGAACCCACTTCTTTGGTCCCTTTTCCATTACTCCTTAAAAATAATCAGAGAACTCAAGAAAGAAATTGTGGAAGCAAACTAACAAAGCAGTATAGCCTAAACTTCAACTCAATTTCCTGCTTACTATCTATGTTGTCAAACTAGGCTATCTGATCAGTCTACACAGCTCTCCCTTGTCAACCTAATGGACTGCACACTTCCTGAAAGGGTGACACACTTTTTGACCCATCGCCTCAATGTTTCTTCCTATCAGAGGCATCTTCCTTAAGAGCTATTGATAGCTTGACCATTTAGGTAATTTCCTACCCTTAGCTAATCAAATCAGTCCCCACTTGTTAAAAAGAATCAGCTCCTCTGTAGCCCTTCCTTCTGAGTAGAGTCACTGTTTTGAGGTGCTTCAGTTTCAGCTATTCTCTGCTGCATTCTTCCAGGAGTGGGGCAAGGCATTTTACTCTTCCAATTGCTAGTGTTCCAGCATCACTGAATAAAATAATCCAAAAGCAGGAGAGAGTAGAAAGGACCACAGGAGAGGCTGGGAAGGGGAAAGGGAGTCCAAACTGGAGAAGTTGGATAATGGGCACCAAAATACAGTTGTGGGGGGGATTCATTCTAATGTTCTACAGCGTAACAGGGTAACCACACAATAATTTATTATGCATTTTGAAATAACCATAAAAGAGTCTGAAGGTTCCCAGAACATAAAAATGATAATCGCAGAAGCAAATGTTAGTTACCTGGATTTGATCACTAGAGATTGTTCAATACATGTTTCAAATTATAATGCTGTATCCCATAAATAAAAAAAATGCTATATGTTTATATGTTTTTCAATTTTTTTTTTTTTGCAGTTTTGCAGTACTGGGGATTGAACTCAGGGGCATTCTACCTCTGAGCTACATCCCCAGCCCTATTTTTTTTTATTCTTTATTTTGAAACAGCGTCTCACTAAGTTGCAGAATGCCTCACTAGGTAGCTGAGGCTGGCCGCGAACCTGGATCCTCTGGTCTCAGCTTCCCAAATGCTGGGATTACAAGCATGCGCCACCATGCTTAGCTTGTTTTTCAATTATTTTTAAAGTTTAATAATAATGATTTACTTTCCAGCATATATTCAGAAGAAGAAAATGAAATAATTTTGTTCAGCTTTCTTTAATCACAGATTTTAATTTATAAGAAACATGAGTTTCATGAAACAATTTTAAATCTCAGATTCAGTTGTTTTGTGGTGCTGGGGATTGAATACACTCAGCTACACATCAAGCTCCTTTTAATTATTTTTAGAGACAGTCTCACTAAGTTGCCAAGTGATCCTCTAACCTGTGGTCCTCCTGTCTCAGCCTCCCAAATACTGGGATTACAGATCTGGGCCACCATGCTCTGCTCAGATTCAGATTTTAGTTACCATTTTTTTTTTCTGGCAAAGTAATGCAGGACAAAATATCATTCAGATTTTGATTACTTTGAGAGTAATCATGAATGTATTCTTCCAGATTCATCTCAGAAATAATAGGATGACCAATGTTCCTTGACCTAATGTGATATTCGTTTGTGTCAATACAGATTTTTTTTTTATTTTTGCCTCCTGGATATATGTTGACAGTTCATTAGTCTTTATATTTTCTAAATACCAACTATTACGCCTCATACATTTAATGATATTAAATATGCAGTTAGTCAACAAATCTGCCAAAACTTTACATTTAGAGAACTTTTTTCCCCAATGTGGAATACGTTATCAAGGGAAGCAGCCTAAATCATGAACAATATGACAATAAAAGCAATTTTAACCATATTTTGATATTATTTATGTAACAAACACATTCTGCTAGAAAATTATAATTTTCTCACAACAGACTTTAATCATCATTGTTCATCTGAAAAAACATATTTTTTTTAAATGTCTCCAAACATATGTCAAAAAAATAGCACGCGTGTCTACCTGTTCTTTGACGGAGGCAAGGATGGCAGAAGTGGTTTCCGTTTCGGAGCCGTCCCCATTGGAGGTGTTCAGCCCAGGGCTCAGGGAGCTGGTCTTCTCGGAGGCTGACGAAGGCTGGTCTGGGACAGGCATAGCTCCTGCAGTGGAGGAAGACAGGCTCAGTACCAGCAGATGCTGTCAGTATAAACACATGCACCCAGCAGACAACCCTGGTGTGTATACAGTACAGTCAAGACAGCTCTAGACCATAGAGGCAGAACAGGAGACAACACAAGTAAACCGAATGCTTTCTCTTTTTGTCGACCCCAACCAAGCACATCTGAGAAAGCATGCTCCCACCTTTGGGTTTTGTCTCTGGTATGTGGGGGCAGAAAGAATGAGAAAGAAGAAGTAGGCAAAATATTAAGGAAAAATAAAGAGATGGAGTGTGACGTCTAAGCATCTAGACTCACTACAAATTTAGTTCTGTTTTAGGCAAATGGATTTATTGTTCTTATCCATTGTCATATTTGCATATCACAAAAAACTATTAGACATTCTCTTCTGCTTGAAAACTATGCAATATAAATGATGAATAACTCCCTATACTTAAGGAGAAGCCCAAATTAACACAAAAAGCTTACTTGGTTTGGTGAAATACAGTAAATAACTAGTCCATTCCACAAATATTTACTGAGTTATCATTCTATAACAGACAGGGACAAAGACTCCTTAAAACTGGAAAGGCTCATCCTCCAGAGTTTATTTAATGTGTCTAAGTTTATTTATGAAAGAAAGTAGAAACTCAAATCACATTAGTTCCAGTGCACAAAAGTGGATATGCAGGTGCAAAACAAGATTCCTCAAAGTCACCTTGCTCTACTGTACTTGTGTTTCTCACACAGGTGAGACTGCAGTGGTATGGATATTAATGCCTCTTCCCCTAAACTCATATATAACAGTCTTACCCCCTAAAGTATGACATGAGGAGATAGCCTTCCTAGGGAAGTGATTAGGTAATGGAAGGAGAGCCCTTATACATAGGGATTAGCGCCCTTATAAAAGAGGCCTAGTAGAGACTGCACAACCTTCCCACCACATAAGGACATGATGAGAGGGCACCATCTATGAATCAGGAAACAGGCCTTCTCCACACCCTGAATCTTCCAGTGTCTTATTCTTGGACTGAGCCTCCAAGGATAAGAGAAATAATAATATATCTTTAAAGCATCCTGAAAGGACAAAGACAAAGGCTGAAGAACTTGCTAGATGTATCCTCCAGCAATGATTGTCAACAGAGTGAGCAGTAATTAGCGGAGGACAACTCTTACCCAGGCATTTCAAAAGCTGCATCTCAACAAAAGGCTGGAAGTAAATAAGAATCGTTTTCAAGCCTCAAGCTACCAAATTACAGGCTCCTCTAAGAACTAGTGTTGTGTGAGCATTAAAAGACATTTCTTATTATATCTGAAAGTCCTGTCGCTTATACTGTGTGAGAGAATTTCCATAGTTACCCTTGTCCAGCATTATTAGCTACATTTCCTTAATGATATAGGGTTATGAAAACCTTAAAAGCCCCATCACACTATTTTACTTAAAATGCATAATAAAAACATGTCATCTAAATTCTTTATCACACATTCCAAGTAACTTTAGATTTTTTTTTTTAATTTTTGAAGTAAGTTACTAGAATATCACCATAAGGGAATACAGTAACATTAAAAAAAATTAATCTGTGAGAGTGTTTGGGGAAATAGTATTAATAAGACAGAATTTCAGCAAAGAGTAAGGATAAGACTAAATATCTTTTGGTGAAATGCAGCCATGGCCAAAACATTCAAGTGTCTAAGGGGATAGAAACCAGCTGGATGAAAAACAGAGACTTAATTACGGTGGTAGAGTTCAGAAGATGATAATACTGTACATTTATGCATTCACCTGGCTTCCATGTGTTTTCTTAATTGATCAAGTTTCCTAAGTTGACATGTAGACACATGGATCAATATATAAAGTAACGGAGACCCACGGTCTTCCATTTAGGACAGGTTTGGGAAAGTGCAAAGGTTCAGGGCTGGGAAATAAGAAGGAAGGATAATGATATGTGCACAGTCACCTCTGGTCACTGAGAGACCCACACCTGACCTTGTTTGTCCCTCTAATCCATGGCCAGGTCTTCCAAAGGGAACGCCCCACAGGAGCACTTGACTCTGAGAAAGGAGGCATCTCATATGTTTTAAATTATTATTCTAATTATTCTGTTCTTTAGGGGGGTCTCCAGATGAAAAGGAGAGATCCTCGATAAGCAAAGAAGTTGATTTAATCATAGGGGATGGACAGGGCAGGGGGACCCCTAAGGCACATGATGTACTTACACAATCATATCAAGCTCACTCACTGAACTGAACCTGAGGGGGAGGGAGGGAGAGGGAACAGGGTGGGAATTGGGAAAGGGGTTAAATGAGAATTGTATGCAAATATGTTGTTAACAATTTGTACCTAATAAAGATGTATGCTTACAATGCACGAATTACTACAATAAAATAAATAAATAAATAAATAAACAAACAAACAAACAAACAAACTTTATTTGGCCTTTGTTAATTCAAGTTCTTGGCCACTATTACCATTTTCTGACACAGAAATTCTCTTAGGCTTCAGTTATTCAGTAGTTTAAATAGGTTTAGAACTCAGGGTTTATGCCTTTTTTTCCTATTTTAGTGTACTTTGAGGTGTCAGCCTATTTCCCATAACCTGTGCTGCCTCCTAAGTGCTAGTCTACCAACTCATTTTTAGTAAGTATCACTCTTAAAAGTATGACAGTGACCTGTCACAATAAAATACGGGATTTAATAGACACCAAATCAAGTTTTATCCTTAGGCACTTGACAAATTTAACCCACAAGTATAAGAAACTTTTAGGTCTGTTTATCTACCCTCTTCTCGTACCATTCTCCTATGGCGGTCACAGAAAGAGAAAGGAAATACTCGGTCTCTTTCTACCATAGAGAGCTACTGTTACCTAAGGCAACCACATGCCTGAATGCAAATGAGTTGAAATAATTTCCCTGGTTTATAATTTTTAATACCCAGATTTAATTTAACCATTGGTCGTCACTATGTCTGGGTGGCAATGACTGTCAGCCTCCATACCCAATCTTCTTAGCTCAGAGCATACAGAAGAGATGGAGAAAATGAGCAAAAGACCCGCCTCTACTAAGCCCAGGGCTGCTTTAAGGAAACTATAAAAAGCTCTAAGCCCCCAGACTTTGTGGTAATATGGCCAAGTACTTTAGTCTTAATCATAATTAATCCATTAAAAATTAGTATTTAATCTGTGCTAAACCCAGGAAATCTGTGAAGCATAGGAAAACAGAAAGAAAAAGCAAACAAAGGAAGAGCAACCATCAATAATTCTGTCATCTCAGATAAGTGTATTTATTTTGAGGGATTTGAGTAATTTATTTTTTTCTGGTATAGCTTATTCTGTATAATGATTTTTACATAATGGAGAACTAACATATGGTTTTTAAAAAAATGTTACTCAGCATCATCTTATGAATAGTTTCTTATATCCACAAAAATATTTTACAGTTTAATTGTGTAATGAGTGCTTATTATTTGATAATTTGTACACATCAAAATTTATTCACTTATCCCTAATTTGTAGTTTTTATCCAATTTTTTAATTTATGTCATTTTATTTTATTTATTTATTTATTTATTTATTTATTTATTTATTTATTTATTTATTTATTTATTTATTTATTTTGTGGTACTGGGGATTGAACTCAGGGGCATTCTACCTCCGAGCAATACCCCCAGCCCTATTTTTTATTCTTTATTTTTTTGAAACCGAGTCTCACTAAGTTGCGGAGTGCCTCACTAGGTAGCTGAGACTGGCCGCGAACCCAGATCCTCGGTCTCAGCCTCCTGAATGCTGGGATTGTAAGCGTGCACCACCACGCCCGGCTAATTTATATCATTTTAAATAGACAAATTCCTAGAAGTAGAATGAATACAACAAGCAATATGTATATTTTTAAGAATTTTGGTAGTGGAAGACATACGGTCCTGTTGCCACTCTGATTCATCACATTTGCCCACTTGGTACAATAAGAATATCACTTTCCTATCACATCAGCAACAGTGGTTTATATTATTCTCGTACGCTTCTACCAACATGATCTAGAAAAATCCATCGCCTTGATTTTTTAAATTTGCTTACTAGTACAGTTGACATTCCCCACAGACTTTTTCCTTTATACACAACATTCTACATACCCTTCACACAATTTTTTCTGTCTACTTTTCTATATATGAGAGAATTATAATCAGGCATTTTAGACAGAACCAATTTCCACATGAGATATAGAATCAGTTGTGATAGAAAAATAGCCCTGAATTTTGGTTGGGTTCATTCTAGCAGAACTTGGAACTAACAAGCTCTATGTCCAGAAATATTAAAACACCAAAACTAGCTGTTTCTGGGCCAAGTCACACTACTCTATGTCCACACATGCAGGAGAGCAGTGTTGTACATTGAATTGTGGTCCCTCAAATTCATAGATTGAAGTCAGTGCTAATTCCCAGTGTAACTTTATCGGTCTTTTGGGAGGTAATTCAAGTTAAACGAGGTCACAAGGCAGGGGCCCTAATCCAAAACGAGGAGTGTTCTTGTTAGAGAAAAAGACAGAGAGAAATCTCTCTCTTGCTCTGTACACACACAGGCTCAAGGCCATCTAAGGACACAGCAAGAAAGTGCCACTTGCAAGCCAGGAAGACAGGCCTCCCCAGACACCAGTCCCAATGGCATCAAGACATGGTCATTTCAACCAAATAACTGGTGGATTACATGTCACATAGCCACCCAGTTAAGTGACCTGCCCAGCATTTTCATGCACAGTTATTTGACACCCCCCCCCAATTCAGTAATAATCTTCTTTGGCCAGGACTCGGCCTTCCCCCTCTTGAGCTGCCTACCGACCCCTTCTCTGTGATTCTTCTCTTTCCGGTCTCTTTTCATCTAGTCACTCCAAAACCCTCCCACTCTGGCATCACTGAGACCAGTTTCTTCTTTCCTCCCAGTTAAACAGGTCCCACCTGCTTCAAGTCCCAACATTTTCAAATCCCTGGCCTGTTGTTGGACTCAATAGCTCTTTCATTTCGTAGAACTGTACTGTCCAATATGACAGCACTTAGTCTCATGTGGTCACTTAAATTTTAATTAAATACTTTAAAAAGTCAGTTCAGCTTGTAAGTTGCGGCATTTATGCTTCAAAGAAGGGCTCAATCACCACCTTGACCAATGGCTATTCTACTGGGCAGTGAGAAGTGGAACACTTCTATCATTGCACAAAGTTGCACTGATGGCTTTGGTCTATACTCAATAGTCAATTCTCTGTCGCAATTTTTATCGTCATCAATCCTGGGCAGCAGAGCTGGTAAGAAGTGGTCAAATTATGAATGCAATTTTCAGAATTTCTTACAGACAATGGCATGAGAGAGAAGTGTAGATGATTCAAAGGGTTTGGTCTGAGCGAATGGCCACCAGCCAAGATGCTAAGACTATGGGTGGTACAGACTTGGGGAAGGGGAAGGTAATCTCACGTACAAACCTTCAACCACAAAATCTACCCACTTTTTTCTGGATTAGTCAGCTTTCCACCATTGTAACAAAATGCCTGAGGTAATTAACTGAGAAAAGATTCATTTAGCTCGCACATCTGGAGATTCCAGTACAATGGAGGTGGACTGCATTGCTTTAAGGCTTCTAATAGGTGTGCCAATTGAAAAGGTGGAGAGCTCTGACAGTAGCACAGTGCTAACCTCATGACCCAGGAAACAAAAAGAAAGAAAGAAGAGACCAGGGTCTCATGACACCTTTCAATGGCACACTCCCGTGACCTAAGGACTTCACATTAGGTCTTCACATTGACTCTTCCACTACCTCTCAACAGCAATGCCCTGGAGACACAAGAACCTTCAGGGGTTCATTCCAGGGGACATTCCAGATCAAAACTATAGCAGAAGGTGGCCTTGCCCACAAACCCTCCATCCCAAAGCCATTTGCCTATAAGTCTTGTTTGCTGGACACATCTGGACCGCTAAATGAATGCTCTAACCAGAAACAACATGCTGACATGAATCAGGGAATGTAAAGACTGAGGCTTTCCAAACTTTGATGACCAAGTCTTGTATTCCCTATTTTCCTTTTTAATCAGGCAGATCCCTTTCACCTTCTGCTGTAGAGTTGACAGAAGCTTCTGTAAATCTACTTACACTTCCTCCTTTGGCTTTAGCTGAGGAGATTGATCCCAGAGCATCTGATTATGACCTCCTGACTTTCCCTTCAAGCCAAGGAAACACGCTGCCTTGTTTCCTCAGCCTTACATCCCTTCCTCCAAGAGATTAAATAAATCTTCTCATCCTCTGAAAGACAGCCCCTCCCCGCTCTAGATCCTACGTGCTAAAAGACAAGAACGTCATCACATGGGCTTCCTTTTTGGTTTTACTTCCATCATGAGGCCTTCTTTTCACAACATTCAACAGCCTTACAACAAGTTAATAATACATAGGCCAAGAGAATATACCAAATGGTTCTGCTTAAAATAAATCTAAATAAGAGCAACTCAATGTTATAAAAATTTAATATATTTTAACATATTTGAGTGTGGGAGGGGTACTGGGAATTTAACTCAAGGACATTCTATTCCTGAACTATACCCCCTGCCCAATTCTACCTTTTTTTAATTTTGAAACAGGGTTCAAGGTGCCCTACAATCTGTGATCTCCTGTCTCAGACTCTCAAATACTAAGATTATAGGCATGCAACACCATGTCTGGCTACATATTTGATTTTTGTGATCTTCTACTGCACAAGCAACACTTAAAATACAATGTAAGAATAAGCATAAACATCCTTTTATTATTATCAGGATACATAGAATCCATTGATTAGTGTAAACTCAGTGGCATGAACACTAATACTGAATAACTCGTTTGTCTAATCAATATGACCACCCAAACTGTAATTCCATCATTTGTAACTAGCATGTCCTCCTCAAAACAAGGCATACCATTATCATTACTCAGATGTTCTCTGCACACATACAAACATATCCATTCTTAGTTCTTACCTTTAAAAGAGAAATTTGAAATCACTGCTTGTCATAATATAAATAATGTAATAATTAATCACTGTCAAAGCAAAATACAATTAGGGCAGAAACTCAATCTGTCTTGATCTATGTTCAATTTCCCACACCCACCTAAGTATCTGATATATAGCAGCCAGTTAATAAATATTTGTTGAGTTAATGCATGAACTATTAGAGTGAAATCAATAATGGTTGCTTACTAGGGCATATAACATAAGTAAAGTGGGCTTTGCATTAGGAGCATTTCTCTGAACGTACTTGAATGATTTATGTCTGTTTTTCAGAAATCCGAGGACTAGTGTAATGCTTTTGCCTCAGTTAACTGCCCAAGAATGGTGTACCCTGGCATTTGGATTTTAAGATACAACCATTAATCAACAGGCTTCAGGGACTTGATATTTGTAACCAGTAGCTTGCAAAACGTATGGAGCATAGCATGCTAGGAGAGGAAGAAGCAGTAATGGACAGAATTCAGCACGTGCAAGGGCACCAGCAGGCACAGCCAGCGGTGGAGAAACCAACAATTCTACCCAAGAAGCTAGGGGGAAGGGTCAGATAGTATTCATGGGTCAGAGACACAACCGTCATTTGTTACAGTGGAAGACATGATGGCAGCCTGGAGAGACGCTGAGGTCACTCAATGTTAAACTCAGGAGATGAATATCCTACCTTTGTGTTCAGAGAGACACAAACAGTGGGAGGCTGAACAGAGCTGAGAAGGTCAGCAAAGCCCATCTGGGTCACTGTGTGGGCTATTAAAGGTTGAGGAAGATAAGACCAACCTGAGTACCACCACCTACTTAAGGTCCACTAGAAGTATTATTCTTAACAACATAAATTATGTCTAATGGTAAAAAGAAGAGCAAGACAGAATGGCAGGGCTCAGTCTTGAGAGAGACCATGAGCAGTCAAGTTCTAGGAGAATCTCGTGGGTGAGGACAGCAGATGGATTTTCCTTTAGCCGTTTCCTCTGAGTGTCTCCCAGTCCTGTTTTGTAGTCTTAACAAATATGATGTCAACAGCATGTCTTTTAAAACTTTATTGAAACAGTAGTGCTTTGGGAAAACAAGCCAGTAGATGAGGTTGAGTGGTTGCTCCCCCTGAACCCTACCCCAGCTGGGCTTATCACCTGAGAGATGCCAGTACCTAAAACAGAGGGTAAGCCAGGTAAGGTTTGGGTGATGAGTACCAACAGGTTCCTCAACTGCAAGCAGAATTCCCTCACAATTTAAGGACAGGAAAAACCAAAAGCAGGCAGGAGCTTGGCTGATTGATTGCCAGTGGAAAGGCAGAGGACTACAAGCAGAGAAGAAAGTGTGACAATGAATGTATAAAGTGAGCTGGGTATTGTGGCACATGCTTGTAACCCCAGTACTTGGGAAGCTCAAACAGAAGGATACCAGGTTCAAAGTTAGCCTGAGCAATTCATGCTAGACTCTCAGAAACTTAGCAAGATCCCGTTTCAAAAATAAAAATATAAAAATGGGTAGGGCATGTAGCTCAGAGGTAGAATCCCCCTGGGTTCAATCTCCAGTGCCAAAAATAATAAATAAAATAAAAATATTGAGGCTGAGATAGGATGATTACAGGTTAGAGGCCAGCCACTTAGTGATACCCTGCTTCAAAATTAAAAACATAAATGTATAAAGTGAAATGAAAGTAGCACAGAAGGTGAATAACTGGGCTGAAATTCAGGGGATATCAGGAGTGAGTCTCAAAACACAGAGAGGAAAAGAAATCAGGGGCAGCGGCCATAATTTCCGAGATCCGTGAAGAGGATTTTTAAGATTAATCATGACCTTGAATATGTTGATGATCTTGAACTTGAACTTGATAATTTTAGAAAATAACTAATTGGTAACACAGAATGTTATTAACAATGTTATAACATTTATAAAATTATGTATATCTTGTGTTATAAATGAATATCCTGTGTTATAAATGTGGGATCTCAGTGGGCCAGGACAAGGAGGTTGAAAGCCATTGCCTTGCATGAGTTTCCAAGGAGCCCATGCCTTCTGTTTCCTGTCACTGAACATCATCTGCACCTCGCTTTGGCAAGGCAGTGCACATCTGAGATTGGATGTGCAATTTAGGACACACATGTTTTCCGGTGAATCCTCACATTTGACATCCAAGTTGGTCATTATTTATGACCAATAGCTCCCTGAGAACCCCATAAACACACCAAATTCAGCATGATTCTTCGTTTCTTACCAGAACACTCACACAAACTTACTAACCTGCCTGTCTTCCTGTAGTTTTTCCTCTGCCAATCAACTCTCCACACTATTAATTGGACAGTCCGTTTTCCTAAATTGATTTCAGCAGTACTCAGCACCTAGACCAGAAGCTTAGGAACTCTGAGATAGGAACTTCATTTTGTAATACCTTGACCCAGTGACACAGAAACACATATTTTAACTGAAACAAAATGTCATTAAAATGGGAAACCTTACAACATGAGATGTACTCTATTTTCTCTTCTATTTTATACAATTTCATTAAAAATTCCAATAGTTACCCTCAAACTCATGGAAGCACAATTGCTTGGAAATCATTGACATAAAGGATGAAATCTCCTTGCATGCTGTGGGAGGCTCTAGACACACTATTATGGTT
The DNA here is from genome assembly GCA_004027655.1 of Graphiurus murinus. Taxonomy (NCBI): domain Eukaryota; kingdom Metazoa; phylum Chordata; class Mammalia; order Rodentia; family Gliridae; genus Graphiurus; species Graphiurus murinus. The sequence goes on from PVLC010005565.1 coordinate 40,905, forward strand.
TAAACATATAAGATTCCTCACCAAAGCTCGTGGATTGGCCATGTAAGATGGTCAGAAGTGAAATAATTCAACCAGAGCTCTAAACTCATCAGTGGGTAAATCCACCGAAGGATTCATATTTGAGTAGATTTACTGGGTGGCAATTTAGGCAGCTGAGGCATGGCTACAGGAGGTAGACCACTGGAGGTGTGGCCTTAGGAACTCTACCTGTCCCTCGCCATCCCCCACCTTTCCTGGCTGCCCTGAGCTCAGCGTTTCTCTGAACCCTGCCACCATGATGCTTCTAGATCCCAAGGACAGAACTTCTCAAAGTATGAGCCAAATAAACCTTCCCTCCTCCAGTTGATCCTGTCAAGTATTTTGGTCACTAATAGGTATACCAAGTGTCTTGTAGTTCCCAGTACATCTTACTGGATGGTGTTTTGCAAACACAGAATTATCCCCCTACATGGCTTTGTCATCCCCAGGACTGTCTGGCTGTCATACTCCCTCTCCTCTTTCTGGAAATCCATGCAATTCTTCCTCTCTGATGTCCTTCCAGGCCAGTCTAAACAACTTGAATCACTGTTACCTTGATAGCGTGAGCTTCCCTCAGGCACCACATTTATCACTATGAGTCAAAATGATCTTACCACTTTTGGGATTCAGAAAAACCTATTTTAATGCTTTTTAAAAATCAGAATGCCTCTTGAAATGACCGTGGTCCCCTTTTCCTACAAGCTACTTGAGATGGATTTTCTGTTACTCGCAACTAATAGTGTTATTAATTCAATGATATACTTAGATTTATGGAAGTCCCATAAATTTACATTTTATGTCTCCTAATTAGGTCATGAATTCTTAGAACACAGAATCTGTGTCTTATTCATATTTACGATCCTAGAACAGTGCCTGGTAAAGAGTTGATGTCACTAATTCCCACTGAGACAAAATCAAAGATTTATCATTCAACATCAGCTCTATTGAAAATGTCAAGGAATTTTATACTTATACTGATTGGCATATAAATGCTCTGTGAATCTTCCTAGGCTTATAAAACAAAAATATTCAAATTAATGAGTTTGGGCAATACATACATAATACTAAAGCAATCAAAACGTGTATATTTCTGTCAATCACATCTGTGTCTATATTTACAATGAGAATATCCAGACCTAAGTTAATGATCACAATAAGATAGAGTTTGAGAGTTGGCAGTTAATACAAATTAGACAGTGGCCCACATCTGGAATGAATAGCCATTCTAGTTCTCTCTGACAGTGCAGACATGTTTCAACAGCTGACTGCTGGGTTCTCTAAGCCATAGAGACACATTTTCTTATGCCAGAGAAATAAGATCCAGGATTCTGGCCTTACAATTCCTCATCACAATAACAGTAGGTTGAACAAAAATTGCAATAAGTTTGGTACCTTAAAATTTTACTCTCTCCATACGTGAGAGGGAAGAAATTCTAATGCATTCTACAATAAAGAGGATCACTGTAGCTTGAATATTCTTTCAGCTGAAATTAAAAAAAAAAAAGGTCCTCACACAGTGTTCAGCACACAGTGAGTATTCAGAACACATTGTCAATGACCAGAGTGTCCCTTCACACAGCTTTCCCAGACCGAGAATCCATCTCAGATTCAAACCTTGCAAGACACTGAACAATATCAACACTTGTAAGTGAAAAACTTGTTTTCCCAAATTCCCTCCCCAGCAATATTTCAAACAAAATATATGTTCTTCCATTTTGTATTCCCCTATTCAGTCACAGATTAACATGATAAAATCAGGTAGAAAAAAAAATTGTACTCTGTAGTCAGTCTGAGACAACTTAACTACTATGAATTACCAACTTGACTGTCATAGTCTATTAAACACAAAGTCCCAAATGCCAACTGTACACTGCTCCACCACATGCTCGTACTGCACAGTGCTTGAAAGTGTCCACTCAAATGATGACAATTTACCCTTCACATTGACTGCAAATAACGTATCTGACACTTGATGATTTCTTAAGATACTGGAGCTCAGCTGCTTCCTCTCACCCCAGAAAGACTGTGGACGGGCAGTGAAGGACAAAATCTCATGCTGTAAAGACACATCAGTGGTCATCCAATATGCTTACTTCATTGCAACAATCTCAGAATTTTAAATATCATTATAGGATGCAATGTCAGAATTTAAAATATAATTTTAGGACATGATTTCAACTACTCTTATACAGCTTTGATTGCAACCATTGACTTGGAAATTTGTCAAGTAAGTATTTCTACTGACATTTAAAGAAAATTAAACAAAACTGAATAGAGCCATAATAATTTTTGGATGGCTGGTAATATATTTTTTACATTTTTTTACTCATAGACAAGAAATTTAAAACTTTTAAGTGTCACAATTCACTGATTGCAACAGATGACTTCAAGAAAGCTTTGTTTAGAATGTTAATTATAATGCATATGTATTCAAAAGGTTTTATTGTATTTATGAAGTTTATAGAACAATGAATCTCTTTTTTAGTGGTATCTACATAATTATGTTCATTGAATATTTATTTATTTTTGTTGTTGTTGTTACTGGAGATTGAATCCAGGGACATTCTACCTCTGAGATATATCCCCATCCCTTTTTATTTATTTATTTCTTATTTTGAATCAGGGCACACTAAGTTGCTGAGGGTCTTGCTAAATTGCTGAAGCTGTCCTCAAACCTGTTATCCTCCTGTCTCAGTCTCCCAAGTATTGGTATTGCAGGTGCATATTTTAAAGGTTTAAATATCCTTGTATATGACCTGTAGTTTTAAATGGAAAAATAGTTAGATATTACAAAATGGTGCTTATCAATCCTTAATCTTACTTTTGCAATTTTTTCTTTAAAATTTTCATTTTCCAGCCAGGCATGGTGGCACACGCTTGTAATCCCAGCATTCAGGAACCTGAGACCGGAGGATCCGGGTTCGCGGCCAGCCTCAGCTACCTAGTGAGACACTCCGCAACTTAGTGAGACTCGGTTTCAAAATAAAGAATAAAAAATAGGGCTGGGGGTATAGCTCGGAGGTAGATTGCCCCTGAGTTCAATTCCTAGTACTGTTAAAAAAAAAATTCATTTTCCATTAATCAAAACATTACTCTATGAAGGCAAAACTATAGTATTTATTATCAAATCCCTTTTTTCAAGTAAAACATTTTCAGATACTGTCCCTTCTTCAATTATCTCTCAATAAAAGTATGTTACCTCTCACCTGCATACACATATTATTTGCTTATTAGTTATAACTTTGTCCATGTGGGATGGTTTAGGAAAGTGTAAAGATTTTAAATTATGTTCACAGATTCTTTAAAATCTCTCTCTTGAAAAAGCAGAGCTTATATCACCTTCATCTGAGTGTGTGCTAGAACTTGTGCATCTTTGTAAAATAATAATGGTGGGAGGCATGACATGTGATTTCTGATAAAAGGTTATAAAAGGCATTGTGACTCCCATCTTGATCTTTCTGGCATCCTTCACTGTAGGGAGTCAGCTGCCATGTTGAGAGGATGATCAAGTAGCCCTATGAGGAGGTTCATGAGGGAGAAACTAAAGTCTTCTGCCAACAAAGGTCAAAGGACTAAAGCCCACAGCCACATCTGTGGGAGAGTGCATTGTGGGAGCAGAGCTTCCTGCCCCAGGCATGCTCTAGAAACACTCAGCTAGGCCGCTCCTGAGTTCCCAACCCACAGAAACTATGAGATAAATATTGGTTTATTAAGGTGCTGAATCCTAGGGCAGGATGCTTTGTAGCAATAGCTGAGTACAGTGACAACCTTTATGTTGTCTTAGGGTTCCTTCTCTCATGCTGACCTTATAGTGATTTCATGATGATCTTTTAGAGCTACATGCAATGAGCTGCAAATAAATCAGACCAGAGACTGGGTGCCCATCCGCTAAATTTATTCTATATGGTTGCTCAGAGTTTGATTTGTCACAAACTTCGGGTTGCTTGCAGGCAATCATCTCCACGAAAGGTTCAATGCTAGTAAGAAATCAGGGAAAAGAAGTGCAATTGGGACTTCACAATACATTTTATATTTGTCTGTTTAGATATTTCTAAAAATGTTTACGGATTTTATTGGATAATGTATATATGTATTTTGAAAATAAATATTTCATATTATTGCTGGATTTTATGATGCTATTTTTGGACATCATGCTAAGTTGGATGAATTCTGTCTATAGTTTTCATAAAATATGCATAAAATAATTGTGTCTTATATGTGAGTGGTGATGAAGATAAAATGTTTTAATATCATCCAATGATCTAATCTTATTAATATCCTGCACCTCATTTAAAAAATAGATCCTTGTACATCCAGGTTTCATGGGTTTTTCCTCAGTGAAGAACCATAATAATCCTCAATCATCTAGCTATGATGGGCTAAGTTTCCAGTGATTCATTTTCTGGCAGTATTTTTGCAAGATCCTCTTGGCAAGTCCTTTCCATTTCTTATTATATCTTCACATTCAAGCCATTGTTCTGGCACATGACTTCCTTCTCGTTCTGCTACTATCTTTCTGGTCTTAGTATAAACCAATTATATTCTTCCTCACCTCAAGGTGGAACAAGCTCATTTTTAGTAAATATTAATGTTGCTCACTAGATTTCCATTTTTTTTTTTTAATCTCCGAAAACATTTAGTGAAAATCAGTCTTGCTGGGTGCGGTGGTACACACCTGCAATTCCAGTACTTAGGAGGCTGAGATAGGAGGGTCTCAAGTTCAAGGCTAGTCTCAGCAACTTAGAGAGATCCTGCCTCAAAATAAAAAGGACTGGTGGGAGGTAGCTCAGAGGTAGAATGCCTCTGGGTTCAATCCCTAATACCAAATATAACAACAGAAATAAAAATCAGTCTTACTGTTCTGACTAGCTTAGGTCAAGGAATTAAAGTGAATACAAGCATTGGAAATCCAATGCACAGGTCTCTGTTCCCAGTGTTTCCCTGCTTTGGGAAGCCCGGCGCATTTTATTAGGGTGGCAGAGGCATAAGAAGTTGTAAAGTGAGGAAGAGGAAGTCTTGTCCACCTGAGAGACTAGATTGACTTTTCCTGGATTAAGCCAGTGAGAGTTTGTATTGTTTATTACCTTGTAGCAGACCCAGCCCACCCTGACTGAGAAACCATTCAGAGTGCACGACGGGCATATTTCCAAAAGTTTCTCAGTACAACAAATAGAGTAATAGGAATTTCTCTTTTCTTCTGTCTCACCTTTCATTTATTTTCTTTTGTTCTGATGTATTAGAGCAAAATATAGCAGTTCAGGATGAAAAATCTAAAACGCAAAGGGGCTCGGGCGTCATTGCTGTTCTATAGGAAAAACGTTTTTCTGCATCTTACTTTCCTCATCAATATAGGAAATATTCTCTCTCAAGATTTGTGTCAGACTCAAAAATGCTCATTTTTATTATTATGCTTTGAAAACACGCTCTTGACTAAACATTTGGAAATTATAAAATTGCTTTTTAATTTTAAAATATTGTCTCTTACATCATGTTATACATTAAGACATAATAACAATTGATAAATAAATTACAATCACATTTATATTATAATATAATGTGATTTGCGACTTAAGCCACACATTCCTAAAAACCAGAATGTGTTTCTTCTTTTTTTTTCTTTCTTTCTTTTTTTTTTTTTTTTCTTTGCAGTACTGGGGATTGAATTCAGGGGCATTCTATACCTCCAACCCTAATTTTTATTCTTTATTTTGAAACAGGGTCTCACTAGGTTGCGGAGTGCCTCACTAAGTAGCTGAGGCTGGCCGCGAACCCGGATCCTCCAATCTCAGCCTCCCAAATGCTGGGATTACAAGCATGCGCCACCATGTCCAGTTGGATCTGTTTTTTTAAAATATACTTTTATTGGTGCACTGTAGTCTCACATAATGTAGCTCAGAATGATAGCGACATACATGCACACAGCACTTGAGGAGCTTCCTCCTGGCTTCCTCTTAACTTCTTGATATGATAAAATTCAGATCACATAGAGAATCACCTGTTCAGAGTAAAATTTAAGCAAACTGCTTCATCATGGCAGGTAATTAAGGAAGCACACCACTTAAATGTATACCCCAAATCTCTACTTAGGGAAATAATCAAAGGATAATTCAAAAGTGATTTACCCATGCATTTTGTTGATGAGCTTACAATTTAACCAATACTAATCATCTTCTCCACCACTCATTCTGAAATTTCTAAAGGATACAGCAGAAGAAAAGCTTGTTTTTATGTAGTAACATTTTTATACCTGAATTCAGAAAAAAAATCCAGAAAAAGTAAAATAAAATAATTCCAAGGAGTTTATAAAACCTACACTATAAGCATTAAAAATTATTAATGACTTAAGGCTGATCCAGAGGTAGAGAAAAAATTTAAAATTACTTCTATATCCACATGATATCAGTGAAAAATACAAGAGTACTCAAAATATGAAAACTGGTTAAAAATTATTATTCAAAATTTTTTTCTTGGTACTGGGAAATAAACTTGGGCATTATACCTCTGACTAAACCCTTGACCTTTTTTAATTTTTATTTTGAAACAGGGTCATGTTAAGTTGCTGAGGGTCTTACTAACTTACTGAGGCTGATCTAAAATATGTGATCCTCCTGTCTCAGTCTCCCAAGTAGTGAGACTAGAGGTGTGCAATTGGTTATATAAAAGAATCAACAACATTAAATATTTTGAGGATAATATATTTAAACTAAATTAAATGAAATATAAATATAATAGTCATATATTAGTCCAATAATACAATTTTTGTGTGTGTGTGTGGTACTAGGGATTGAACTCAGGGGCGATCTACCTGATCTATATCCCCATCCCTATTTTTTATTGTTTATTTTGAAACAGGGTCTCACTAAGTTGTGGAGTGCCTCACTAGGTAGCTGAGGCTGGCCACGAACCCGAATCCTCCGGTCTCAGCCTCCCAAATGATGGGATTACAAGCGTGTGCCACTATGCCCAGCTCCAATAATACCATTCTAAAATATTTTAAATTTACACATTGATTTGCCAAAAGCTAAAAAATAAAATAATGAAAACAAATTTCTTAGCAGTCATACTAGTATGGGTACACTGACAGTTTCCCTTAGACATTCATATATTTACATATATTTTAAAACATTCAAAATATATGCACAGAAATACATATACACACAAATCTACATCTAAATATATCTACATATATATAACAAAAATGGGATTAGGCTCTATATGTTGTCATGTCACTTCTTTTCCTATCTCTGTGTCTCGGGGATTAATTCAGGTCATGATTTATGATTTACCATGTCTTATCTGCATGCAAGTATTCCAGTGAAATGATAATGATATTTTTATCCCATCACTCTTTAAATGTGTAGATGTATATATTTTTGTCTCTTTTCCCTTGTCTCTTTTTCAATTTCAGGAGCACACTTGGACCCTGTTTATGTGCATGTGTGTGAGAAGTATTTCAGAAGATATTCCTAGAAATGGATTTGCTTGGTGTAAGAATATGAACCTCCTCAGTAGCGACAGATGCTACCATGTTGTTCTAGAAGACTTTCCAGTGGAGATCCCTCCAACAATATCCAAGAACAGCAATCAGCATGCACTCTGGCAAATGCAGGCATGAGGGAGCATTTAAATTTGTGACAATAGCATAGTTAAAGTATCAACCACAATTGTTTTCTTTTGCACAAAATGACATTTTAAACGGAAGAATCCATCAGACCAAAAGCCGACTCCAACCACAGAGAACACAAGTCATCTTGCATTCTATGAATTGTCACGTGAGTGTTATGCTTCACACAGCACTTTACCCATTTATCTCCAAGTACAGATAAAAATATTCTGACCCTTCATATCAAATGCATAAAGTAACCACTAATAACTTCAGTTCACAAATGGAGAAAAAAAAAAAGAGACTCAGAAAAAAAATAATAGTATGTCTCATCTCAAAGGATAGACAACAGTAGTCAAGAATTTTAAATTTCTGACATTTTATATCATTCTGATTAGCCCCTAGGACTGTCGAGGTTCCTAAAGGGTCTCTTTTATTGTGAATCCTATTGTAAAACATTATTTATTCATTTCAAGGAAGTCTATATTTTTGAAATTTTAGACAAATCCTTAAGTTTTGTCATTAAGAAACTACCTTTGTTTTTAATTGGTTCATTGTAATCATACATCATGATGAAGTTCAGAGTGATAGAGGCATACATATACACAGCACTCAGCGAGTGTCCCCCCAACTCCAACCCCAGTCCCCCAACATTGTACATCATATTACATCATTGTACATCACTGTACATCATGTCCATTGACATGTTTCCTTCATGGAATCTCCCTTATCCCACTGGGCTCCCCTCTTCGACCCCCTCCATCACTCTACTAGGGTTTCTCCTCCTTTGTCTACAGTCCCTCCTGTATCTCAATTTTTTATTGCTTCCATGTATAAGGGGAAACATCCGACCTTTCACTTTTTGTGGCTAATCTTGCATAGTGTAATATTCTCTTGGTCCATCTGTTTTACTGCAAATGACATATTTTGTTGTTTTTTTTAATGACTGAGTAGAATTTCATTGTGTGTATATCCTATGATTTTGTGATCTATTCATCTGTTGATGGACATCTAGGCTGGTTTCATATTCTGGCTATTGTGATTTGTGTGGCTGTAAACATGGATATGCATGCATTACTATGCTAGTGTGGTTTCAGTCCCTTTGGGTGGATACGCAGGAGCGGTATAGGTAGCTTATATGGTAGGTTCCTTCCTATTCTTCTGAAGAATCTCCTCCACACTGATATCCAAAGTGGATGCACTAGTTTGCAATCTCAACAATAATAAATCAGAGTTCCACAATTTGGGGGAAACTGAAATAGGAGGCCATGTTTTAAAGTCATCACAATATCAATAACCCAATACTTGGGAGGCTGAGACAGGAGTATCTCAGGTTTGGGGCCAGGGAACAGGAGAATAACGAGACTGTATTTCAAATTATTTTTTAAAGGGCTAGGGGTTCAGCTCAGAGGTAGAATGCCCCTGGGCTCAACTCCCAGTGCCACAGAAATCTTATTTTAATTGTCAAATAATAATTGAGCAGATTTATGGGCTACTGTAAAATATCTTGACATATGCTTACATTGTAGAAATATTAAGTCAAGGTAATTAGCAAATTTATCACCTCACATGCTTATTTTTCAAGCCAAACATATTGGAAATATGCAATGCATTATGATGTTTATAGTCACCACTGTGCACTGTGCTGCATTCCTTTTGTCTACTGGAAACTTTGAATCTTTTGATAAGCATCCCCTTTTCTAGTTGTTGCTTTCTCCCAGCCTTCAGGAACCCACATATGATATCTTTGTAACATGTTGTGAAGTCTATCATTTTCTAAGAGACTAAGTTTATTCAAAACCCCAATGACAAATTCCAGCAGTTATGGGAAAAGTGTTTTCCAGCGTTGTAATTATTCATGCAATCATATTTTAAATCTTTGATATGATTAGCAGATTTAAGATGATATACCCCCTGTAAAGAACAATGACATATAACATTTTAAGGTTCATTTTTACTATTTTTATAATATATTTTAAAGTATCATTAGATTATTCTACATTTGAGGAAACTCTCCTTCCACCATTAAGTTTCTCATTTCCTACTTTTTTCTATTTTTTTCAAATATTTACAATGAATCACATGATCAGAAGTTACCATTCTCTAATATAAAAATTATGGCTGAATAATATTTTAAATATCTTGATATTTGGTTGTTTTAATATTAGTCAGTTACAAGTGTTCAAAAATATTAAACTTAAAGAAAACAAGTGTAAAAGTTAGAAAAAGATTGTGGCTTTTTTGCATAGCCCAAAACAAAAATAAACATATAGCTTCTGCTAATTATGTATGAAGTACCTATCTCTTTATATGAAAATACTTTAGCATTACTTGTCCTTTCAGTGGAAGAAGTACAAGAGTTAGTGATTATTATCTTGCTTTTCGTGTCTCTGTTTTGTTGACAAACGTTTTCTATCTCTAAAAGATTATTGGTAGATGAAATTTCAGTCAATTAAGGATGATAACATATGGTTTAAAAACAAAAGGTTTCAAATTATTTCCAATGTGAAACCCCCCTTAAGCTGCAGAGGTTAATAAAAACACAATAACAAACTCTTGCATTTGAAATTTACTTTTAATACAAATGTCCAAGGGCCTCAAGGAAATAATGCCCCCAAATAAATCAAAATCTTTCTTTAAAAATCTTTATTATATAAACATGTTAGGTATATAGGTTTTTGTTAGAATAAAATATTCACCACAAAAATATCTTCTACTTACTTTTTCTGCAATCAGGTTTACTATAAATTAATTTCTGTATGTCACAGATGGAGAAGCAAGAAAACATACATCTCAATTTCACACTAGTCCTAGTGAGTATACAAAGGAATATTACATACACATGTCTGACTGGCTAAAAGCTATGAAGGCACAGTTAAAGTTATATGTTATAGTGGAACAAATATTTATTCAGGACAATAACGTGAATTGCATACTTAATGTGTCTCAGTACTATTGTAAGCTCTTCTCCAGTATGGACTCAAATAATACAGCGACCCTGTGTTGCACACCTGTGACCAGCCCCTTTTCCAGATGGTGAAACTGAGACCTAGAGAGGAAACCTCCCCAAGAAGCAAAGGAGAAGGGCCACTGTTGAATCTAACATGGCCTCTAGAGGTTGCCTCTTAATACTGATACCAACTTGGAAAGTAATCCATGGATTAAAAAGTAATTCATTGACCACAGACTGCACCAAGTCAAGAGGTAAGCTGTGAATACTGGACACTAAAGATAAATAGGATATGGCTTCTTCCCATTTGGGAGCAGCCCCAGGGATGCTGATTTAGAGATGTGATCCAAAGGATGAATTTCTGTTATGAAGAGGGAACATTCTTAGGTAGGAATGCCTTCACGGGGTCATTAGTTTGGTGTTTCAGTGCCTACCACAATGATGGACAGATATTCTGTAAGCTCTGTTGACTGCTCCACTGTGTTACCCTTGCTTACCAGCACCCCTGTACCCAAACCTACGGTCACCTGTCTACCTCAAGGCTGCCTGGGGAACCTCCTGACTATATTGGTTAAGGGGTAGACTAACATAGGTGTGCTGCTTCCAATTCCCTTCATTCTAGTTTAAATAATATTATGATTTAATTAAAGACGGGCAAACCAATGCAATATCATTGCATCAACAATAAGAGGGTTCTTTGTTTTATTGTTTGTTTTAAACTACTGCTTTGGTGAAGCCCCTTTAAGAGAAACCATTAAAAATGCTGTGGAATTAATTATAGATGAGATGATTATAAAGGGCAAGGGGGAAATTATAAACAACTAGAAGGATTCTTCCTTCAAAATGCTTCACGAGTGTCTTAGATTCTTTCCTCTAAAACGACAGAAACTGCAAGTCACAGAGGAAGCGAGGAGAGGGGAGAGGGCAGCAAGAAGGCTCTTCTGGCTCTTGGAAGCAGGTCTTTATTTCAATAAATGACCTAGGTCGTGTAAGATTATTTAACAGAGGTACAACTCAGTTAAAATAAAATTAACACAGCGTTTGTGTAGTTCATGATTCCCTATTTTAAATGAGTCTTCTTAACTATCTGTTCTCAATCTCCTTGGTTAAAAGAGCTTTCGCCAACAAGCATCTCCATAATTACTTGCTGAATGAATGATTGAAAGAAGGAGTAGTAAGTTAATTGATCATGTTTAAACCTATTTTGTCTTTGTGTGATTTTTTTTTTCATTTGTCTTTTCATTGTACCAGCATTTGTTTTGCCTGGAATCATTTACTTGCTGAATCAATTAGTCATTTATTAACTTAATTAAGAAACAAGTGGCTACTGGTACTTGATGATGTCAATAATTCCACCAAAGAGAAAGATGCTGGGTTGTAAAGGGCCCTTTTGTTTCCTGGGGATTCTGTCTCTGCTCCCTGGTGACCATGTCTATGTGTGGCATCCACAGGAGGCAAGGCGGGCAGAGAGACCAAGTTTATGGAACGGTAATTACTCTGCAAATGATGCTAAATTTAAATGGTACAAGTGGCTGCATTTCAATTTAGAATAACCAATCCACACATCATCTTATCGGAAAATCATTATCTAATTTCTGTGCACTATATACATATATATAATTTATAATGTATTATATATATATATAAAATTTGCACAGTTGAAGAAAAAAAAAGTACCTCTCAATTAGCTAGTTTTAAGAGTGGAGCAGCTCTCTGAACTTTGAGCACAGGGTTAATGGTCCCACTGAAAGAGTGAAGATATTGGACAAAATAGAAAAGTGAGCATTAATTGGAAATTGCTTTGTGAATTTTATTTTCAAGATGATATGACTAAAATCATGATGAAATCACAATTTAATCCTTGCATAGGTACCTAGAGAAGAGTGAATTGTGAATTGCTTATATTTTAATTTTTGTTAAGATGCCCAACCACACTATGAAACCCAAGTTGTTAAGAGTTTCCACACGGTGACATAGTGGAGAGCTAGGTGTGGTGCAAATTGTGGCCTGCTCTAAACACAACAAATTCACTTTTGGCTGTCTGAGGTTTCATTGGGTTGCTATATAACATCTATAGGATAAACTAATTATCTTTGGTATACACAAAAAGAAAAAAAGCATATCCTATGTGGGTCAAAAAAAGAAACTTATTTAAAATTAAATTGACTACATTAACTCAAGGTAATGGGTAAATTTGGAAAACTGGATTCTATCATGATTACACAACTGTGGGAGTTGAAAAATGAGGGAACTGAGTCACATCTCAATCCAGTGGGATTGGTGAAATCTGTTAATAGGAAAACAATATAATCAACACACATATGTGACTTCAGATACTTTAGTCACTGAGCTATGGAAGATGAAATGTACCTTTAACTGTGAAAAATATACTTATACTTATTGGCATAACTAGGTGAAATTTCAATTTTCCTTTGTCAATTGTACAGTCCCCTAAAATAATGAAAGGCACTCTGCACATTTCTTCTTGGCATAGACCACGAAATCCAGAAGCAGATGAGTAGCCCTTGAGCAGCCCAAGGGAAGCAAGGACTCTTTGCTGAAACATGTTACAAATGGGAAAGTAATGAGGCATAAAGGAATTAAGTAACATTTTCAAGGTCATACACTGAGTCTTTAATAGAGCAGAGAATAAAACCATAAGTTTTGGCTATTAGATGCATACTGTAACGTCGAGAACATGCGTCCAATCCTGCACTCCTGCACAATGAACCAAAATAAAGTCCTTGGCACAGCACAAACCTCATATATGTCATATGAAACACTTGCTTATCCAAGAGGCTAAATGATCCAAAAAGGAACTATTTAAAAAAATAAACGAAAGGAAATCAAGGTGCCTTACAATCTCCAGATGAAAGCCCATGAAAGATGATACCATTCAAGTACATCTCTCCTCTGCTTGCTTCTAGTCATGTCCCTTGCAATGACCTTGTGAGTTTAATCCAGACCCTCTGAAATTGCTAGGTTAGCAGTCTTGAAGTTGTCTGAAGCAACTCCAGGTACGACTGACATCTTTTGCATGGGCCAGTCAAAGCCAAATACTGTCTTGTGGTATTTTCTCCTGCTTATGTGTGTGTTTGAAACAAGGTTGGCAGAAAAAAATAACTCATCAACTGAATTGTGCCAGTACAGCTGTTCTTAACATGGGATACAAACCCAGTCTCTATTTACTAATAACAAAGGCTTAGAAAAGCAAAGGAAATAGGAGTTCACCCTTACTCAAATAAGTTACATTTTCTACCCAGTTACCCAAGTCAACATAATCCTATGAAAATAAGTAGCTAGCTAAAAATCCTTTAGGTCATTGTAGTGTAGCAAGGTTAACCTGTGGTACACTGGTCCTTCAGCTTACTAGTGTCCAATCTACCTGTGGTGCAGCGGACTAAGGAAACTTTTGCAGAAAAAATGCTGACTTGGCTATTATTGTCTGCCAATCTCACCCAATGAGTATTATGAGAGCTTCCAAAGTGAGTAGGAAGAATTATGAAGGAATGGCTTACTCGAATACTATTTTAAGCATTTCCTTACTGCTTGGAGAAACATCTTTAGAATGCCCTTTGAGTGCCCCAAATTCACAACATGAACTTTAATTTGTGCAGTGGGTGGTTTTGTCTACACAGCAGCAATACTTATCCCTGCTTTTGTTAAATGAAACTTATTTTTCCTTGAGAGATTTATCCATTTTATGTCGCATGAATTTGGGGGGACTCCTAATCAAGGATCCCCACCTATGAAAGGAAGAACAATGGCCACCCAAAATATCCATGCTCCAATCCCCAGAAAGAGTGACAATGCTATTTTAAATCCAGGGGGCTAGCACAGATGGATTATCTGGTTGGGCCCAGTATTATTCCAAGGGCCATTATAAGTAGAAAAGAGAGGCCAAAGGTCCGGAGTCAGGAAAGGAAGTATGTCAGTAGAAGAAGAAACGGGAATGATGTGATCACTGGCTTTCACAATGGAAGGAATCCAAAATCTAGGGAATGTGGGCAGCCTCTGGCAGCTGGAAAAAGCAAGGGTCAGATTCTCCTCTGGAGCCTCCAGAAGCAACGTAGCCCCACTGACACCCAGTCGTACCTACTCTAGACTCCTGACCTCCAAGAGGATGAAATAATACATTTTTCTGTTGTTTGAAGTTACTACATTTGAAATAATTTGCTAAAGCAGACATAGAAGATTAACACACCATCTTTTCCTGGTCAGCTGTGGGTACAGCTCTAATCCAGAGGTTCCTCTAGAAATGTCAACCCTGGGGAAGTAACACAAGGAGAAAAAACAGTCCAATTTTTCCATACAGCAGTTTCCAGGCTGCCAATGGATCAGAAAAGTGGTGCAGAGACCTGAAGATATAACTGGAAAGAAAGGTGAGTCCAGGCCAGGGAGGGTCTTGTGCCCACAGTTTTTCATTTGCACTCTGTAGAGGTCTCAAAGAATTTGGAGATGAGGTATATAGTATATACACACTAAATATATAATGGATATGTTGTATATGTTTGTGTGTATGTATAAGAGCACACTTGCATGTGTTAAGGTCAGATCACAGTTCAAATAATTCCTAAACAACAATCTGTTAAAATATGTAGTGGCTAGGCATGGTGACACACACCTGTAATCCCAATAATTGAGGGGCTGAGAAAGGAGGATCACAGGTTTGTCACCATCCTCAGTAACTTAGTGAGACTCTAAGCAACTTAGTGTGACCCTACTTAAAAATAAATAAATAAGAAGGCTGGGGGCATAGCTCAAAAGAAGAATATCCCTGGGTTCAATCCCCAGTGCCATAAATTAAATAATGCGTACTAATATATTTCAATCAAATTATTTTTAAAATAGTAAAATATTATCTCCTCATTATATCTGAACAGATGCACTGTGGATTTTACATTATTTCTTAATAATTATAATTGGCATAAAGACAGAAACAAAGGCTTGGGTTTTCTAAAAGACATGCCAAAAACCCAGTACTTCATTATTATTCAACATGGAGAAATCCCATGGCATGCATAGCGGGCATTTTAACTACTGCAGTCCTACAATGCAGACTTAACTACACATGTTTACTTTTCCAATTAATTTACACTAAATAATATCAATCCCTATTCAATATTTCCTTGGCTTCAGTGAATGCAGATCCCACGGGCAAAAAGGATTCCCCAGGGATAATAATGCAAGCTACGGCAGTGCCATCAGTGCTGATGGCTCAGAGAGCTTGGAGGTTCAAAAGAAGGAGCCTGGGGACACGGAGCAGGCTCAGTCAGGCCTGGGTATTGCTGGGAGAGCCATGCCAGTCACAAAGGGAAGCCTGCCCTTCCTGTCCCCCAGCCATGGTCTGGATATGGTTTGGGTGTGTGCCCCAAAGTCCCATGTGTTCATGTTGAATCCCGACTGTGAGGTGTATGAAGGCAGAGGTGGCACCTTGGAGAGAGAATTAGAATTAGATAAGGTCATCAGAGTGGAGCCCCCGTGACCGAAGAGGAACAGACAAGACACATGCATCTTCACTGTCTCTTGTCAGATGGCGTGCTACACCACCCTGGGACTGCCAGCAGCATGGTCACCTTTCGCCTCGGACCTCTAGGCCTGTGAGCCCATATACACCTCTTTTCTTTATAAAATTACCTAGCCTGTGGTATTGAGTTATTAACAATGGAAAATGGACTAATCTATGCACATAGTCCTGATGGGCTCTAAATTCTGTTTCTCTCCTCTTCAACTGGCGTGGTAATATAAAAATCTCAAACCTATCTCGGTCAAATATGTGTGAATCGAAAGTCTTCAGAGATCCAGGCATGGAGGTATCCGCTTGGAATCCCAGTACTTGGGAGGCTGAGATAGGTGGATCACAGGTTTGCAGCCATCTCAGCTACTTAGTGAGGCTCTCCACAACTCAGTGAGACCCTGTTTCAACACAAAGTGTAAAAAGTAGGGCTGGGGGTCTAGCTCTGATGTAGAATGCCCCTGAGTTTAATCCCCAGTAATGAAAAAGAAAGTCTACAGAGCAGTGTGCACATTGAGTAGCATGCAGTTGTGGCCAAGAGTGTACATGCCCTACTACACAATCCTGGAGGGTGCCATCCACAAGGTCATCTGGGTCCTTGCTACTCAGTATGGTCGGAACACCAATTACATGGACTATTCCCTGGGAGCTCACTGAAAACAATAAATGTCACCTCCCCCAGATGCAGAGAATAGAATCAGCATTGTAACAAGATCACACACACATACGGGGCACACATCATGGATGAAAAGCTAGAGGTGCGTAATGCACAAACTCTATGGCTGTCTATGGTGGCTTCGTTCCATCACCGTGTCAATATTGCTTTGATGCAGGAAAACCACTGGCTGCACATTGTCCACTGAGGACTGATGTACTGCATGGTGACAGGTGTGAGGTGGTGAGCAGGCATGAGTCTCTGTCTCCATCTGCTTCTATAAACCATAGAACTTCTCCAATTCCTCTTCTGGAAATGCAGAGCTCAGGCTTGAGCACCACTGCCTCCGAGAAAATACGACCACTGAGTGTGTAGGGTATGCTCAGTTTTGACTGAGTAATGAGCATAACGAAGCCTGATATCCCCTCTGAAGAGCCAGTCAAGTGAACGTCCATGTTTGCCTCACTGTCTTTTAGTAAACCTCCAATGCTTATCACCTCTCTTCAAGCATATTGAAAACATATTCCAGAGAATGCATATCAGAGCAGATTGCCATAAGAGAACATTGTCTCACAGTCTATGCTAGTTCTCAACTGGCCACTTTTGAAGCTATGGCTACAGGTAGGTGAGCTCAGCTTGTTACCTGGCAAACATCTAAGAAGCAGTATTGGGAGGTCTGCTGATAGCCCACATTGCTGTACCTCTGCTCCTGCACTCCCTGGATAATAGTTGTCAATTTCAGTAAAAAGAGAAAAGTATGACACACATGAATATTATGCATAACACCCGTAGTCATGTTTGTCAACTGAGAGAATATTCCAATAATGTTTCACTAAATTCCAAACTACAGTATAAAAATTCTGGGTTGAAACAAGAGATTCTTTAATTTCTATCAGTAACTCAAAATGGGTGTTGACATGCTTTTTCATAATAATATTTTTTTCTAACTACAGTCTTAAGCATTAAAAGAAAAACTCTTACAAGAAGCTTCACAAAATTAAACAAATAATGGGAGGCAGAGACAGGTGGATTATAGATTTGAGGCCATGCACAGTAACTAAGCAAGACTGTTTCAAAATAAAAAATAAAATAGGGCTGGGGGTGTAGTTCACAGGCGGAATGCCCCTGGGTTCAATCCTTGGTACCCCAAAAAGTAAAAATAAAAATGAATTAAGCTGAATGTGGTGGTGCACACCTGTAATCCTAGTACTTGGCATGCTGAAACAGGAGGATCCCAGGTTTGAGACCAGCCTTGGCAACTTAGTGAAACCCTGTTTCAAAATTTAAAAAAAAAAAAAAAAATTGGGGTAGGGGTGTAGCTCAGAGGTAGAATGCCCTTGAGTTCAATTGTTGGTACTACAAAATAAGCAGATTAATTAATCATTAATTAATTAAATAAATAAAGTAGGTTTTCTGTGGCCTCCTTCTTATTCCATTATCTTTCTGACAACCACTGCACAATATTATGGAAAGATTGCATACACTAAATCTTGGGTAGTGAGGGGCATCTGGAACCCAGAAAGCCTCCCTCTCATCTGGGAAATTAATAAGGAAACACAGCACCTGGGAACCTAGGAGATGTGGCCAAAGTTGTTATGAACAAAGAATGGCCAAACCTGGCCCGGAACCAGGTAGCCTGGCTCAGCCTTAGGTTCTCTCAACACACTCCACTCTGCTCTTACAAATTCATGATACCCCAAGGTTACTGTCAAAAAAAAAAAAAAAAATACCTGCACTCATTTCCAAGGACCAAGTCGAGCTAAAGATGAATCACTGAGAAGCTCCCAAGAGGAACAGACCGCCCCTGAAAGCCTCGCTTCTCAGCCTCTTCAAATCCAGATCTCTCAGCAATGGATGCTACACAGAGCTGTTCTGGCCAGACTCGTGCTGCTGCAGGAACCAGCCCCCTGGACTAGCAAAACAAAGCCGATTTCTCCTAAAGAAGAAAGATTGTTTTCTTAGTCATTGACTTCCTTAAACTACATAACGGATGTCTTTGCCCTTAGAATCAAATCAGTGGTTCTCAAACTTCAATGTGTGTCAGTATCTCCTAGGGACCTTGTTTAAAATGTAGAATTCTAGAAGGCATGCTCAGAAAACTCTGATTCATAAGTGCTAGATTACTCTAGGGATCCAGTCCTAGTTCACTTCTGGGACTACTTGTCCTGAATTTCACTTGAAAGCCCAGACACAGAAGCTACAGGGAGCGTGAGACTCCAGGACAGCTTGGTGGGGGGCAGTCCTCCAGCCTGCAGGGGGCCCTCTGAAAGTTGATGCCACTGGGAACCCAATCGCATTAAAAGAAAATGGCATGAATAAATTCCCTACAACAACAACAACACATTAACAGAAAGCAATCATTTCACATTTAGGATTATAAATCGTTCACATTCGCATCCTTAAAGGAACTTGTTTAATAGGGTCTCAAATTCCACAATAAGCTTAAAGTGTGTATTTCACATACTTATTCAAATACTATAAAATATGCAATTCTTCTAGAGCTTAAACATGGCCATTTATTTTACTAATCATTTTACGTAATATCCATTTGCCTGTAGCACTGAGGCAGACATTTAATTCACTAGAATTTGAATTATAGTAATGGAGGTTTAAAGATCAAATGAGATGATAACTGGAGATACTGTACAGTCGGCGGTATAAATGTGCAAATTTACACACACATAAAACACATGCCTCCGGATAAGGCATTCAATTGAAATCACTACATTATAAATGATTAATAATTATATTTTCAAATCCCAGTAATAGGATGATTTGGCCATTCATAAATATGTATAATCTTTCTGTACCAACACTGTCGACACATAATTTGTTTTCCAACCCCACTGATTTTCTCCAGGCAGATGTATCATTTTCCAATTATGAAATTAAACATTCGATCTGGAAATATGTTGGCAGTCTAATTCCAGGTTTAATAACTTTCTGTGTATTTTCAGGAATAGATTCTGCTAAAATTCAGGAGGGAATTATGAAATTCAGAATGACTAGTGAATTCAAAAGAATGTAATCAGCCTCCAGGACCTATTACCTATTACGGGTTAAATTGTTGAGGCAAAACATAAGCTTTAGGGTTGGTAAAGACCTTGGGAAGGAAAAAGCACAGTCATGGTCACTTGAAGAGAGGGAAAAAACCAAGCAGCCCTCGCCAGCATCACAGATTTAGGGACCGACAGAAGAAACACCGGACCCTCCCTATGTTTCAAACTAGCATTCATGGAATTTGACAGCAACTTATTATTCTAATCTTAACATGAATTCTCAGTACTGAACTAATACAGCATGAAGTAAACATAATTTGAATAATAAGTCTCTTGAAATGCTATTGGATTCAGGCTCAGTTTATCATGTGTTGTACAAAGATATAATTAGAATGACTGTTCAATATGGTGAGTATATTTTTAATGTGGTTGAGTATTTCCCAATATTCAGAGATCTTCTCCTGCAGGCCTGTGATCCACATGAACAGGAGGGAGCTGACAAGCTCTGGAGCCACCTGTGCCCTACCCGAGAGGCACCTGTCTGGCCACAGCCGTCTCACAGAGCTGGACCTGGCATTGTTAAATTTGGGGTCCAGAGGGGTTACCCAGTCTTTCTCCAATGAACACAGGTTCAAGATTCCAAGTTTGAGAGCAGTGAGCATGTGCATGTCCCATCATGTAGGTAAAAATAAATTAAAAAAAAAAAAAAACACAAGGAAGAGGGAGAAGGAGAGGGAGAGGGATTTGTGTGTGTGTGTGTGTGTGAGAGAGAGAGAGAGAGAGAGAGAGAGAGACAGAGACACAGAGAAAGAAGAGAAGAGAAGAGAAGAGAAGAGAAGAGAAGAGAAGAGAAGAGATGAGATGAAAGGCAGAGACACAGAGAGAGAGAGAGGAACTGAGAAGGAAAAAATAAAGAGCATATAGCTGGGGACATATGCCTATAACCCCAGTTCTATAATCCCAGTACTTGGGAGGCTAAGACAGAAGGATTGCAGATTCAAAGCCAGTCCCAGAAATTTAATGAGGTTCTTAGCAGCTTAGTGAGGCCCTGTATCCAAATAAAAAATAAAAATTGATCTGAAAGTGTAGCTCAGGGGTAGAATGTCCCTGGATTCAATCCCTAGCACCAAAGGAAAAAAACCAAAGGTACCAAAAAAGGGACAGCAAGGTAACTAGTTTGAGTTACTCCCTGAAACTTAACTATGTCCTTCTTATGAAAGAAACAACTGTATGCATATAAAACAAAAGAAAACCCACATCCTGTCTTAAGTATATGTGAGCTGGATCTGTTAGGGTCTTTATGGTCGTATATTCCCACTTAGTTGTACTCATAAAATCACAACATATACATGAAATGAAAAGCCTTCTTATATTTTCAAATCTCAGTAACAAGATGATTTGGCCATTAACTAATATGTTTAATCTTTCTGCACCTGGCAAGAAGTCCAAATTTCTTACCTTTCTAGAAATATGTAAATTTTCCATAGATCTATATTATTATCATTACTTTTGGATTTCAGTTTGAACTTTAAATTGTTTTTAAATTACCGAGCTAGTGCAGGACTACAGGAGAAAACATCAAGTATAGATAAGGAACATAATTATAAAGAAGAGAGAGCTACAATACTTAAATTACCAACAGCTGAAGAAAACCAACAGTAGTATGTTGATAAACACACCTGTGTGTGTGTGTGTGTATGTGTGTAAGACATTTTTCACTGATACAGATATAGACAAAATTCTATAATGTTGCTTCATAACATGTAGTCTTCAATTAATATCTCTGTTAACCCCCTTCTGTATTGGAAATCGTTTATGTAGTAATTTTAATGACTCTATATTCTATAATTAGCTGATTGCTTATAATTTATCTACCTCTCTACTCTTTTGAATATTTATTGTGTCTCCCATTTCCCAATATTGAAAGAGACAGCAATGGAAACCTTTGCTTACTTGTCCATTCCCTGAAGATAAACTCTTTGGGATGGGATTATTGCCTAAAAGATCTATACAATTTTAAGGCTTCTGAAACACAGAAAAATTCACTCTGTGCAAGCTGTTGGATTTGTGAGCTCTGTAGGCAGAACAGCAAGCCAGGGACTAGGATTTTCCCATCAAGTGCACTATCTGAAGGACAGTTGCACCTCTTGGCCATTTTTATTTCTTATTTTGCAATTTGCACATGTATGATCTTTAGGCATTTTTCGATTGTGGAGACAGTGTTTTTTATGGACTATTCTTTTTATAGGAGAAAGGCTAATGCTCAAGTACATGCATATGTTATGTTTTTGTTGTAATTTTTTATATGCACTTTACAGTAATTTAGAAACTTGATGTGTTCATCTAAGTTAAAGCTTCGTCTTTTTCTCCATTGCTTCTGCTTTTGATTCTCTAAAATTATATAAATAGTTATCACAGTTAATTTCATTCCTAAAGATTTGCATTTAGGTGAAACTAAATCTCTATGGAATCCACTTTGACAGAGTATAAAATCAAGTTTTCTGGTGTTTGAATTAATAATAACAGTGGTGTGAAATTTAGATAGGTATTCTTAACATGGGGTCCATGGAAGAACTTACAGAGGACTTTGAGTATTTACTTCAAACTGTCATTGAAAAGTTAGATGTCTATGCATTTGTGAATTTTACTAAGAGGACTCAGGGCATATATGAACTTCTCCAAAAGTATATGAACACTAAATGGTGAAGAACATTGCTTTAAAAAATAAACTACAGTGAATTATGCTGATATAAACATGGATATTCGTGCATCACTATAATGGTCTGGCTTCAGTTTCTTTGGAAAGATGCCAAGGAGTGTTGCAGCTGTATCATATGGTGGTTCCATTCCCAGCCTTCTAAGGAACCTCCACACTGATCTCCAAAGTGTAGACACTAACTTCAAACCCACCACAAGTGTTTAAGAGTTCCTACTTCCCCACATCCTTGCCAGAATTTACTATTGTCTGTATTCTTGATGATTGCCAAAAATTATGAAACCAGCCTAGGTATCCATCAACAGATGACTGGATTACAAAACAATGGGTTATACAGACAAGTGAATTCTACTCAGTCATAAAGAACACAATTATGCCATTTGCAAGAAAATGGATGGAACTAGACAATATTATGTCAAGTGATATTATCCAGTCACAAGAAAAATGAAGGGTCATATAGTATGAAGCTAGTGAGAAATTGAGATACAAGAGAGACTCCGGATAAAGGAGGAGGAACCCTTGTGGAGAGATGAAGGGGGTCTAAAGAATGGAGATTTGATGAAGAAAACTCTTCAATTGACACAACGTACATAAGCAAAATGGTCAATACTGATCTCAATACCACGTATGATAAGAGAAGGGAATGGGGTGGGATCTGGAGGGACGCTCACGAAGTTCTTTATGCACGTAAGTCCCATCGCTCTGAACTTCATTATGATGTATGATTGAAGTGTACCAATACATTTTTTTAAATTTAGTGCTTTTATTGGTGCATTATGGTCTCACATCATAGACTATGTGTACATATGTGAAAATACCAATAAATTTTTTAAAATTTTAATTTAATAAAAGAATAAACCAGAGATGAAGCACTAAGTGGTCCTTTCCTTTAAGAAGGAGGTATATTCCTATGAATTTCAGAAGAGCAGGCATAGTCCCAAGATCTTTTAGTCTTGGAAGACTTTCTTCCCAAGAAATGCCACCCAAAGCCCAACAGATAAAACTAGCTCTCCTGTGAAAGGAGACTGTGGATTGGAAGGAGGTTCAAGGTGGCAAAATACGCGTCATCTGAAGTCATCTTCTACCTCCAAATAAAAGTTCCCAGAATGACTCATCATAAAGCGAATTTGCTATGGATGTGGAAATAAATTATGCTCTGAACTAGTGAAGAGAAATGCACTCTTTCCTCAGAGAGCAAATATGAAACGACCCCGGTCATCATCCTGTGCCTGACTGTCTGGAGTTGGTGCAAAGGCGGAATGACAATATAACACAGGAAGCTTTTTGTGCTCAACAGTTTCTGCGTGCTATGAAATCAACCACAAATGCCAGGGGAGGACACTGAGCGCCTGAACTTCCTCAATAATCTACCAGCATCCACTTACCCATTTTAGAAAGTAACAGGAAAAAAAAATGCATTCACACATAAATTTCTTTCTCTTTTTTTCAGAGACATAGACAGATACTTGTTTAGGAAAGTAAGAAAAATGCATTCAAGGGAGAATGAGAGCCATCTGCAGAGTGAGACCCCATACATAAATTTAACATAGCAATAAGTCCATATATAAGTGTAATGACTTTTCCATGCAGTAAAGTTATTGTTTTATCCTTCATATTTTGTGCAAGATTACTAATTGGGCAGATAACTAATAATATTGCTGAAAACGGATATTCTTTAATCAGCACCATAGGCAGATGAGTTTGAAACTATTGTGATGCAGATTTAGTTATGCCAAATGTAGCCTTAACATCAGATGCTTTTTAAGGACAGAAAGCTGAAGATCTTGTTTTGCTTTACAAGTTACCGTATATCAGGATTTAATTTTTAAAAGCATGCGACAAACATACATATTTATAAAAAAACAACTTTCAAAGAAAATCATGTAGAAGACATTAAATTCATTTTGAATACTAAGATAATGAGCAGTAGGCTTGACCATAGAAATTAACTTAAAATCTGCACTCACTGTTCTGAACAATTTGTTAGAGGGGATAAAATATGGAAGATGTTTTTAAACAAAAAGAGTTAGTACACTGATCTGTAGGCTTGAAACTGGCTATCTAATATTGATTCAAAAGAAAATTCAATTAATAGTTTGAGACAATTTCTAAATAAATCCAAACATTATGCTAAGTGAGATTAGTCAGTCACAAAATGTAAAAAATTGTATGCTCCCCCTAATATGTGGAAGCTAGGGAGAAAGTGGGACATAAGAGGAACTCCAGACGAAGGAGAAACCTTAAATGAGCAAAGAAAGTGACTTAACCGAAGGTGATGGGGGAGGGGGGAACACCCTAATGCACATGATGTACTTTCATAAACATATAAAAGTCAATCACTAAACTGAACTTGAGAAGGAAGGAGGGCGAGGGAGTGGGGCAGGAATTGGGAATTGGGGAAGGGCTAAATGAGAAATGTGTGCACATATGCCTTTACCAGCTTGTACCTAACAAAGATGTATGATTACAATGCACCAATAAAAAAATCTTAACATTATTGCCTCATTTATTATTTAAAAATACATTGGAGTATATTTCTTTATCTTTTTTCCTTTTGAAGGTGGTACTGGGGATGGAACCCAGGAGTGCTCTACCACTGAGCTACACCCCATAGCCCTTTTTATTTTTTGAAATGATTATACTCAGTTGCCCAGATTGGCCTCAAACTTGCCATCCTCTTGTGTCAACCTCCCAAGTAGAGGAATTAAAGGCATGCTACGCCATGACTGATGGGATATCAGTCATGGGCTATCCCTGACTGATGGGATATATTTCAAGCACACATCAATTTGTTGACAGAAAACAAAACACACTGGTTGGCATGGTAGCCATGTTGATTATTAGATAGTCATTCTCATTTGCAAACTGGAAATAAAGTGTGTATATACATATATATGTGTGTATGTATCTATATACACACACATCTATCTTGATCGAAGGAATACATTTTTTCAATATCTGTACCTGCAATATTTATATTCATATTTCCTCTTCATCTGCTTATCTCCAGTTAATGAGGTCAGCTTCCCTTGTGTTTTCAACCTTGGAAGAAGTTCCTAGACCAGGAGAATGGAGTTGGTTGAACCTCTGGGAGATTTAGGTCAAAGTCCCACTCTCATGTCTTACACAGAGGCTAGCACAGGAATTGGAAATTGGAAGGAAAGCTCCTCTAATTACACTGGAGACCAAGGCTGATGCAGGGGAACTGGCTTCTGGGTAGACAAAAACCACAGGTATCTTCCCTTAGCAAATTATCCTATATTCAACATTTTTATTTTTAGTTTGCAAACCTCAGGCATATCTGAATTCCCCTGTAAGACAGGTTGAAAATACAATTGCCCAGACCCTGGCTGTCAATGGCAGCAGGTCTATGTCTTCTTTATTAGCTCTCCTGTGATTATGATAGATGTAATGATTTGACAGGTCACTATTAGCAACTTAGAAAGAGCAGCAGCAATTTTATGAGGTTCTGTTTTAAAAAAAAATAGGGAGCCGGGCGTGGTGGCGCATGCTTGTAATCCCAGCATTTGGGAGGCTGAGACCGGAGGATCCGGGTTCGCGGCCAGCCTCAGCTACCTAGTGAGGCACTCCGCAACTTAGTGAGACTCGGTTTCAAAATAAAGAATAAAAAATAGGGCTGGGGGCATAGCTCAGAGGTAGAATGCCCATGAGTTCAATCCCCAGTACCGAAAAAAAAAAAAAAAAAGGAACAACAATAAAAAATTAGAAAAAATGGAAGAAATGTGGATAAACAATGAGATTTAGTTAGCAATAAGGTATCAACATCACTTCATTAATCATGACCAATGTACCATACAGATGTAAGATATCAATAAGGGAAGTGATGTAAGCCATATGGAATTCTCCATACCATCTTCACCATAAATCTGCATATCTAAAATTTAAAGTTAGCCAAAAAATCCTCCAAAATCCGTTAATACAAAAAACACTGACAAAAATTGGTACATCCTTTCAGCATGCTTTATTAAACTTATATTTCCCATCCCTAATCTTTTTATGGCAGGACAGGCCCTTTCTGAGTCTAGGCCTTGGATTAGGTGGCCACACTGTCCCCATACATGAATACGATGCATAGGACATCCTCTGTGAGTTCATGTTCCATTAAAAGAATGAGAGAAAGAGTAAAAAACAAACAAACAAACAAAAAACTTCTGCAATCTTAGACTTATTTTAGACTTTTTAAACCACTCTAGATTCTACTGCTTTCTCATACACCCTAACCCAACAGCTATCTTTTTATTCTACCCTTAAAGTATTTCTCATAGCTTGCCCTGAAACAATAGCTGTATTTCACACTGTGTCTTCACATTCCATTGGTCTAGAGCTATGTAGCTGATGACCAGTTGATGATAACACAACAGGTGAACGGAAACAGGTATGGGATGGAGCCTTGCTGGTTTAAATCCACAGGGGAGGGGGGCAGGAGCAGGCTGCCTTGCAGAGAAAGAGAGAGCAGAGACCAGCACCCAGCTAGGGGTGGGGTGGGTTCACCTGCAACATGGGTTAGGACAAGGGCTGGTTTCTAGCTCCTTCTTTTTTTTTTTGTCCCGTACTGGGGATTGAACTTGAACTCCGCGGCATTCTACCTCCAAGCTATAGCCCCAGCCCTATTTTTTATACTTTATTTTGAAACAGGGTCTCACTAAATTGCGGAGTGCCTCACTAGGTAGCTGAGTCTGGCTGTGAACCCGGATCCTCCGGTCTCAGCCTCCCAAATGCCGGGATTACTAGCGTGCGCCACCATGCCCAGCTTCTAGCTCATTCTTGAAGCCGAGGTCATCTGTTCACAACAGCGCCTTGGTTACATGAGGAGTCCCTGTGTGTTGATGTACAAACAACAAATGGCTTTATTTTTCCAATATCTGCTACCTGCTGTGATTTGTGAAACTTCCCTTTCCTGCTAGGCTGCTGGTTTCTTTAATGAGAGCTCAGTCCAATTCATTAAATCTTCAGTTCCTTTGGTTGATAAACAATGTGGTTTCAGATCATAGGACTTAGCACTTGTTAATTTTCAGACTCTAACATCACTCATAACTTAGCCTACCCCCTCTCTTGCAGCCTCCCTCTGTCTTCTCTAGGATTTGGGAAAGGATGAGATAAGGACCAAAAGAGAACCGTCCTGGTGACCTTCCCTGTTTCATATGATGTCCACTTCCCATGGGGGACCCTTCCCATCTAGCTCCTGGAAAGACAAAGTGTCTGGTGCCTCATGTGATCGCAGACCATGACATCTGCCTTGCGCATCAGAAGTCCTTTGGAGGCAGAGCCAGAGTCTCTAGCTGACCACCTCAGTGACCCTCAAGACACGTGGGTAAGTACATACTCTGGTGTCCCTCCAGCATGTCCACCGTCCCAATCTCATCCGCCCAAAGCTGAGCCTCAGGCACAGGTTTCCATCTTTCTGACCTCTCAGAAGACAGAAAGTCAGCGCAGGGCTGTCCATCTACCCCTTCACAGCTGCCCACTGTCGGCTTCGAAAGCCCGGGGAATAAGATGTTTCTCCCCATGCCAGGCCGCCATAGCTCAGCTTTGCCAAGGATTCTGATGACTTTAGCAGGCTCCCCTCAGCCTCTCTTCCACCTAGGGAAGATGAGAGGGTGGCTTCTACTCACAGTGAACTCCCCCTGGCATCTTCCCTCTGCCATGTTGCCCAGGGGGCCTCAGTGACTGACCTATAGGGAGGTACCTTTCATCACCTCTGAGTGATCACACATCTGGCAAGCCTCTGAACATACAAGGACAATGTGAGTGAGTCAATGGACTATAATCCCCAAATCCCCAAAACAGAAGGTGCCACAGCATCCAGTTATACAGGCCACGAATCTCACCCAGTGAGCCAACAAGTCCACCCCAAAATAGCTGGTATTTCAGTGTTAGCAGAGAAGAAGTAATGTGGTCAGATCCATGGGTTTCTTTATGAATTTCTTTACAGGATAAGAGACTCTTCATTTCCTCCAAATTTAAATGATGTAACCTCCCTTAACCTTTGTTCCATGCCAACTACTTCATTTCCTTTTTACATATACTGCTTAACAAAATGTACTACTGATGTGCTGTTTTCAAGCTAGGAATGGAAGAGAACTGTGACTAAGACACACCTGGTACAGCCAGTCACTGGGGTTTCACAAATACTCTTTCACTCTTCCCAGCAACAGAGGATGGAGAACACTAATCCTTTCCATAGGAGGGAACTAAGAGTGTTCAATGGAGCCAAGTTTGAGCTCCAGCCCAGCTGAATTGAAAAAAAGCCTACACCTTTCCAATTTCACACTGCCTATCTCATTATAGCCTGTTAATCTACACATTCCCTCATATGATCACTTTTCCAATATTGAATTGAACAAAGCTACAAAGAAGTGTCAGTGATTCTTTTAAGAAGCATCTATTGAGTTCAATAGCACCCTTTTTCTGAGGGGGTTACTGGGGATTGAACCCAGGATCATTTGATCCTCCAACTTACACTCCCCAGTCTTTATTTTTTTATTTTTTTATTTTGAAACAGAATCTTGCTAAGTTGTTGAGAGTCTTGCTAAGTTGCTGAGGCTGGAACTAAACCTGAAAACCTCGTATTTCACACCATGCCCAGTCTATGGCCCAATTTTTAATTGGGTTATTTGGGGTTTTTTTTTTTTTTTAGTTCTTTATATGTTCTACATATTAATCATCCATCTTAAGAGTATCTGGCAAAGATTTTCTCCCATTCTGTAGGCTCTCTTCAGACCCTTGATCTGCATCCTTTGCTGCACAGAAGCTTTTTAATTTGATGACATCACATTTATAGATTCTTGATTTTATTTCCTAAGTTTTAGAGGCTCTTATTGAGATAGTCTCTACCAGTATCTATATATTGGATAGTTGGTCCTATGATTTCTTCTAATAATTGGAATGTTTCTGGCTTAATTGTCAGGTCTTTGATCCATCTTGAGTTGACTTTTATGCAGGGTGAGACATAGGGATCTAGTATCATTATCCTACAGATGGATATCCAAGTTTCCCACCAACATCTGTTGAAACATCTGTCTTTTGTCCAATGTGTGTTTTTTGGCAAGTTTCTCAAAAATCAACTGGCTGTGTGAGGATTTGTCTCTTTATCTTCCATTCTATTCCATTGCTCTATGTGTCTGTAACCATGCTGTTTTGGTTAATATAGCTCTGCAGTATAATTTAAAACCAGGTATTGTGATACCTCCAAGCATGGTTATTATGGCTCAGAACTGCTTTGGCTATTCTGAATTTTTGTTCTTCCA
Organism: Graphiurus murinus; assembly: GCA_004027655.1. Classification (NCBI taxonomy): domain Eukaryota; kingdom Metazoa; phylum Chordata; class Mammalia; order Rodentia; family Gliridae; genus Graphiurus; species Graphiurus murinus. The sequence goes on from PVLC010005565.1 coordinate 70,629, forward strand.
CATAAATGTTAGGGCCATTTTTTTCTAACTCTGTTAAGAATGGCATTGGTATTTTCATAGGAATTGCTTTGAATCTGTACATCGTTTTTGGTGGTATGGGTACATGCACAGAGATGCCTGACCACAAGCTCACAGGTAATATGTAATTCTTATAAAATGCTATCCTTTGCTATCTACTGCTGGGATACTTTAGTAAAGTTTATATACCACCACTACCACAGATTTATTTCAATCAACACTCCACCCAAAAAAATCACTTTTTTTAACTATCTGGTTCTGGTTTTACTCTGTTAGATTCCATTGTGATACCTGGATTTCAATCCTCTTCTTCATGCTGATCTTTCTTTCACATAACCCTGTATAAACAAGTCCCCCACATCTATAGTGTTAATATTTCAGGATGCTGAGCAAATTGTCCACTCATGTTCACTGACCCAATTTAGAACCAAGTAAGAGAGTGAGGAAGTATGCAGGCAAACGGACATAAGAAACCATTCACTCTTGTGCTAATCTAGTGGACTCCAGAGAACTGGGCTCAGACTGTGGCCCAGGGGGAATCCTAACGCTGACAGGCAGGCACAGCCCCACGGAAGAACCGGAAGAACCAAGGCTGCCTTGTCAGCTTGGTGAATTAGTAAGTGAATACAGGAGAGTCACAGCCCATGGAAAGGAGACAGGGAGTGGGTAGGACCTTATACTCCCAGCTCCTTCTCCCAGGCTCCCCTAAGGAGCCCTAAGGAGAGACAGGGAAGTCAGGTTGATTAGATTTCCCACTTGATGTGCTTCTACATGGAAGGAGAAAGCAAAGCAGAACTTTCTGCTCCTCTGCATACATGCATTCACAGACCCCCTGGTGGTCTCCACTGGTAACTGTCAAGGACGTGCTTTTCTTTCATCTTGGCAGAACTTCCAATTTGCCACCTGCAATGATGTCACCTGCTCTCTAGTTTCTAGTTTCCCTTCCAGAGCCATCAGGGGAGGAGATAAGGCCACCGGGGCTATAGTGACAGCACAGATGTGTAAACTGCCGATGTAGTAGCAGGGTCCCCCAGCCACGCTCACCAGATGGACCACACTCTGCAGCCACAAAACAGAACAGAATGAGCAGGGCAGAGTCCACAGAACGCACTAGGAGATGAGCCAAAGTGTTACTTGTATGTCAAAAAGAGTAACGGGGGACTGTGGCTGGGCACCGTGAAAGAGTTATTGTTGCCCAGTCGGAAATGACATAAGCTGAGGCAAAATGGTGACAAAGGTGACACACAGCACATCCAACAATGAGAAAAGACATGCAAGACGAGAGGTACACAACAGTTCTATTTTTGTGAAAAAATAACTATTTTAAGTGGTTAAAAGATGAACAACATACAGGATCTATCACATACTACAGACTCGAAGAATATTGATGGTAACTGACTTTAGGGTTTTTTGGGGGGTGAGAAGGATATGAAAGGCAGAACTCTAAAATGACCTCCAACGACCCCCATTCATGCCTTTTCCTTATCCCTTTCTTTTCAGGCATGAGAAAATCCATCGTGAATATAATGGATGCCATTCCAGTGACTAGACTATGCTAAATGACAAAGGCAAAGGAATATTTTTTTTTTCAGGTAGAATTAAGATCCCTAAACGACTAACTTCTGACCCTTGGAAACTGTGAGATAGTAGGTGAGGGTTTTCCTAAACCACTAATTTTATGGAACACTGTTGTGTAATAATATTTAACTAATACTGGATAATTTGCACCAGGATTTTCTTCTATTGCCTATGCAAATTAAGTGATTACAACTATGCCTATCTTTTCTTTTTTTTTTTTTTTTTTTTTTTTTTGCGGTACCGGGGATTGAACTCAGGGGCATTCTACCTCCGAGCTATACCCCCAGCCCTATTTTTTATTCTTTATTTTGAAACCGAGTCTCACTAAGTTGCGGAGTGCCTCACTAGGTAGCTGAGGCTGGCCGTGAACCCGGATCCTCCGGTCTCAGCCTCCCGAATGCTGGGATTACAAGCGTGCGCCACCACGCCCGGCTTATGCCTATCTTTTCTATGTGCACAAAAAGCTAAAATGAAAATTCCCATTTCGTTATAGTTGTTCATCTAATTGCAACACCTTAAACAGTCATGGGTCACCTAATGGCAGTGATACAATCTGAAATATGTATCTATCATTACTCAATTTCATTAACCCACAAACATTATAGAGCATACTTTATAAACAAAGAGGGCTACAACTTCACTACACAGCATAATCTCATGGGGAAACCATTATATCTACATTTTATTGTTGACCTAAAGTATACAGTGCATGACTATGCACAGCCTCTATTTTCTGACAATAAAACAGAAATGATTTATAGTATGTATTGGGAATTATAATTCATTGAAAAATAATATAATCAAAACTTTACAGTATTCACTTATTCCTAGAAGATGAATATGTTATTATATTAGTCAAAAATGGCCACTAGTTATTTTGTAAGTCATCTCTTTGGAAGTAGGGCATATACGAGATTATAAAAGGAAATGTGTAAAAGGAAATATCATAAATAATAAGAGCTAACATAAAGAAACGCTAGTGTCACTTTAAGAAATAATCATTTTAAATACCTGTCAGTAACTTGAACATCAAATATGAAAAGTTATTTCAAAAAGTTGAGTTCTAATTTGAAGTGAATAAAATATGAATAGGTTGCATAATGTATGTTCTATCAAAATAAATCTGCACAATTTAACACAGCAGAATGAAAGAATGAGATGGAAATATGCTACTAACATATTGCCAATGGGGAGGAAAAAGGAAAATGTAAAATAAACTGTATAGGAGAACCCACACTTGCAGGTAAAACTGTAGAATCGTCTTAATAGGTAATATCACATGAACCTCTCAGAAGGAATTGACTTGGCTGAGACTTGGGGATGGGCTTCTCTCAGTATTTTCCCCAGCATTCTCTAGGGGAAGAATTTCTTCTCCCTCTTTCTTCTACAGAGAGAAAGCAGTGTCACATAGTGTGCTTCAGCCAATATGTCCACTCCTGTAACCCCGAACATCTGACGACCACAACTCAGAGGAAAGACGATTTATTTCAGAGGGTTTAGTCCACGTTAGGCCAGGTGAGATCCACATAGCTCAAGACATGGCGGTGGGAAGCAGAGAGAGACAGTGAAGGCTCTGCTCTCACATCAGGAGTCCAGAACCAGAGGAGGGAGTGTGCATACGATCCCCAAGGCCATAACCCCAGGGGCCCCTCCTCAGCAGCCCAGCCCCACCTCCAGTATGGTTGCCCTATCTTCCCCGCCTCCAACATGGCTGCCTTGTGAGGTCTGGGGGATATTCTAAATTTAAACCATAATACAACACCACCAAGATGGGGTATGTGAACTTGAGCTTTTTGTTGGACGGGCTCTTCTTGGGTCATTCTCAGGCTTGGACAGTGAACTGACCACATAATCAAGGATGCATGTGCGTGGCTGTTGCTTCTATCAATCACACTGTCTGGAGGTGTCCTGATGCCACACCCGGTGTGGAGTATGGGCCATTCTGCAAGAGTGCCTGCACAACAGGCAAATACCAAGGCCAAGCTAAGGCTGCCCGACCTGTCCACGGCCACCACGGACGCCACTCAGAGGATCGGATCCACCCTGGGAGGACAGGGCTGCTGCTTCCTTCTCAGTGATCAGGGTTATGCCTAGGACTACCACAATGCCATTGTTTTATTTTATTTTATTTTTTTACGGTACTGGGGATTGAACCCAGGGGCATTCTACCTCCGAGCCACACTCCCAGCCCTATTTTGTATTCATTATTTTGAAACAGGGTCTCACTAAGTTGAGGCGGCGCTCATTAAGTAGCTGAGGCTGGCCGCAAACCCAGATCTTCCAGGCTCAGTCTCCCAAGCACTGGGATTACAAGCGTGCGCCATCACGCCCGACTGCACAATGCCATTTTAGAATAGCAAAGTGGAAGCCTGTCCTCTCAGAAGGGAATTCTTCAATTTGCATAGTTCCTGGAGACTTCTTTCTGTTACACTATTAATTTATTAACACTTTTTAAAGTGAGGCAGCTTCCCAAGATGCTCTCTGTCAGATAAATCATTGAGATGGTTATAAATAAAGCATTACACCTTAAGTCCCTTGATACCTAACCCAGAAAACTAAATGTTGCTCATTTTCTGGAGAGATGTTATGAAAATTAATTGATGTTGATAATTCAATTCTGTCCTAAAGTTAAGGAATACTGGGGAGAGATTGGTAGATAAAATGCTTTTGAATGCAAGACAAAACAAAAACAACAATGTGGAACTATGCTAGAATTATTAAAGCAAAGTAGTAGCTTATTTTTGGCAGGAGAAGCTGAACCAAAGTAGAAAATGTAGAACTGATCCTCAAGGTCTCTCACCTTCAGAGTTGTTGTTGCTTTTTTCTTAATAACTTCTGTGAATAAACATTTACATTTAATTAGGCAAAGTTTTCATATTTATGATAACTAAATGAACTTGTGAGTCCCAGAGAAATTTTAAGGTTCATCCACATTTTCATTTTACTATTGCACTAGTGTTCCAACATTTTCTCTAAGATTCAAATAATTGAAGGAATAAGATCATAAAAAAAGTCCAAGGAACAGACTCTATCTTCTTTGTGCTTTCTTTCTATAAAGATCCAAATTGCTTCAATAATAAAGTCACATCATTTCTGAGCCGGGCGTGGTGGCGCACGCTTGTAATCCCAGCATTTGGGAGGCTGAGACCGGAGGATCCAGGTTCGAGGCCAGCCTCAGCTACCTAGTGAGGCACTCGGAAACTTAGCGAGACCCGGTTTCAAAATAAAGAACACAAAATAGGGATGGGGATATAGCTCGGAGGTAGAATGCCCCTAAGTTCAATCCCCAGTACC
>PVLC010005566.1:0-75411 GCA_004027655.1 Graphiurus murinus
TAATTACACAATCATATCAAGGTCACTCACCGAAGTGAACCTGAGGGGGAGGGAAGGGGAGGGGATTGGGGTGGGAATTGGGGAAGGGGTCAAATGAGAATTGTGTGCAAATATGTTGTTAACAACTCGTACTTAACAAAGATGTATGCTATATTGCACGAATTACTACAATAAAAAATTAAAAAAAAAAAAAAAGAAATACAGTCTTTTGGTTCTTCGTGGTGAACGTGGAATTTCTCTGACCCCTTAGATTTCTCTGATAGACTGCTCCTACTAAGGGAGTTCCTATTAGCTGTCCTTTAGCCCTCTCCATGGAGGAGCAGCATAAAACCACATGAATTATGGATATAAAGGGACTCTGAATCAATTCGAGACGCTAAGTGAATCATGGGCCTAGAAGCACTGCTTGTCCCTGAAGAGATTCTTTGAGTTCCTTGAAATTCTCCAGTTTAGGAGATTCATCAAGTCAAGATACAAGTGGCAGTGTGCCTGAGACACAGCCATCTACAAGCGATAATGAGCATGGCAGAGAGCAAGAGGATTTGCTGAAGGGGATGGAAGGAGAGAATCTATTGAGTTCATTTTCTTCCTCACAGGCTCCTTTGAAAAGCATGCACGTTATGGTAGCTGGCTTCCGTGCCCCCTGTTCTCAACTCATGAATGCTACTTATTTGGAGGCTCTGGGTTGTTTGTTGATTTGGGCATTTTTAATTTTGTTATTACTGGACCCCATCAGATTCCCCAGGCTGCTGGTATGTTATCCTAAGGAGTATATTTCCACTTGCTTCTTGCATTGTTTTAGTTGTTATTTAATAAGAATTAGGAAAGGGCAGAAGAAAGGATGAAAAAAATGGCATTGTTGGTATTTTTTTCTCTATTTCTTTTGCTATGATTTTAAGGAGTTGTTTACAACCCAGAATGATCTGAGAGAGGATATAAAAAAAAAAAAAAAAAACAGATAAATGGGTGCACTCTTGCAGAAGTGGGAGCCAGGACCCTTGTAGAATTCACCCTCACTGTCAGACATCAGAGATACGCCCCATCTCTGTAAACCCTGAGACTGAGTACTTATCTGAAACAAATTTTGAAATCTTTCTTGTTAAATACATACATGACAGGCAAGATAAAGTAGTGTATTTTATTTTTTCTTATTGTATAATTGTCATTTTATAACTTCATGTGTGGTTGATTGGTTTGCTAATTAATTCCCGTGTCCCCATCCGAGCGTAACAGCTCTATGAGATGAAAATCCTTGTCAGTTTTGTTCACTATTTTATCTCTATCCTAACACTTTATACCGAGTATAAGCTCTGTAAATGTTTGCAGAATTAATTAATTGTCAAATAGTATTGGAATTAGATTGTAATCCATAAGACATCATTAGGAAGTTCTATGGTCTTGGGTATATTTCTTATAATCTCTTTGACTTATTTTTCTCCTCTGTAAACTGGGAAAGAGGGAGAGAGGAAGGAAGGAAAGCAACAAGATGACTAATGAAGGTTCCTCTTAATTCTAGTCTTCTGTGTATCATTAGCAGAAAAGGGTATTGGGCAGATCCATTGCCTTATAGATTGATTCAATAGAAAAGAATAGAATTCTGTAGAAGAGGATTAAAGAATTGCACTTAACACCTACTATGTGCCACTGATTTGAATAAAACATATTCCCTATGCCAGCATGTGGGGTCCTCTCGACGAAAAGGGGGCCCCTACCCCGATCTCCCTGAAGCGTCTACCCTGAGAGGGGTTTCCCTGCGGAAAAGGAAGGTCGCGCCGAAATGAACACACGGCGGGAACTGAGCGGAGAACTCATCCGTTTATTACATGAGGGGCAAGGTGTTATATAGGGCAGAGCGAGGGGAGTGTCTTCTTGTAGGGCCAGTCAGCGTAGAGGTCATCTTGATCACGCCTCTTTGGCCTAATCCAAAAAACTGATCCTATCAATGGCTTGATCACGCTGAGGAGACATCCCTCCTCTAATCCTGGTCTCTGGTAAACAGTCTTAGGTCTCCACCCTCGCCACTCCCTCTCTGTGCCATCTTTGATGTATTTTCGGGCGGGGCTATCATCTTCTCTCTGGGGATCTTTCCCCACACCAGCAGATGTCAGGGGTAGAAAATCTATGTCATCAGATCAATCACCATATAACTCTGTATGATACGAGAATGAAAGCTGGCCATCACACTCCAGCAAGATTAGGAGACCTTCCCATCCATGGGGGCATATAAGCTGGTCCTTGAAAGTTGAATGGGTGTTTAACAGCCAAAGAAAGAAACAAGATGAGAGAATCTGTGTTATTAAAAGAGAAAATGAGATTATGAAAAGGGATAGGAAATGGGAGAGTGAGGGAGACTGGGGCAAAGCTGGAGTATAGACTCTCTGGGGTGGGGCCATTTGAGATGAAACTAGAAAGGAACAATGGGGCCAGAGATGATCAAGTGTGCACATTAAACTCATGTTTATTTCTTATCCAATAAAGTATAATCTTCAGATGTGAAACTGTTGTTTTACTGTGATGAAATGATGTCTAAATGACTGGGTCAAAGCTATACAGCTCCTAAACAAAACGCACAAGGTTGACTTGAAGTATAGTCTTCTGACACCAAAGTAAATTCTTCTACTGCATTGTGTTCTACCCCTGTTCACTTTGGCTAGTAACATAAGGAAGAGTCTAAAGAAAATCTCAAGGCGGTGGTGAAATTAGTACATGTTGGTCAAATGTTTTACTATATGTTATGCAGAATTTTAGAAATATAAAGATACAGAAGAAACCAGGCATGCTGGCATACACCTGTAATCTCAGTTCTTGGAAGGGTAAGACAGGAAGATTGTAGGTTCAAGATTAGGTTGAAAGAGAGAGACAGAGACAGAGAGACAGAGAGAGAGAGAGAGAGAGAGAGAGAGAGAGAGAGAGAGAGAGAGAAAGATTAGCAAAAATAGATGTAACATTTGGTGTACATAAAACTTTTCAAATAAACCCAGTTATTTGGCCAGAGAAGTATATAACTCTATTAAATTTTTGTAGGTTATATTATCATAACTATATGATATTAACATATAAAGAGTATTTAACTTCTATTTTGGCTATACTTATTTGGAAGTAAGAAGAGAGATGGAAAGACAGAGAGAGGAAGAGAGATGTGTGTCAGGGTTGTCCAGAAATTATCTCCTGTTTTGTTCAATCAGTAACAAAAGCCTCATAACATAAACAGAGATGGAACATGAGATGTTTCCCTGAAATTTGAGAAGTGTTAATGCTGTAAATGTGCTGTACTTTGTGGGTGTGTGTGTGTCTGTGTGTGTGTGTGTGTGTGTGTGTGTGTGTGTGTTGTGTGTTACTGAGGGTTGAACTTAGGAGCATTCTACCCCCGAGATATGCCCCAGCCCTATTTTATTTGTTATTTTGAAAAAGGGTCTTGCTAGGTTGCTGAGACTGGTTTCCAGCCTGTGTTCCTCTGGTCTCAGCCTCCCAAGTCCTGGGATTATAGGTGAATGCTACCTCCCCCAACTGATAGGCTTTACTTTTCTCCAAAGCATTTAGAGAAAATTTTAGGAAGATTTTGATTTATAGGGGCTCCAACTTAGCACAAACATTTGAAACTAAGCACCAAATGATTCAGAGAAATAAGCCAGCATCCTCTGTCCCATAATGAGTAACTCACTCAAATAAGTATTATCAAATATTGTTGCAATAGTGGAATTTTTATGACTATGGATTCGGGACGTTCATCATCTGGATGTTTGAAATCATTTGGCACACATTGTTCTTATGTTGTCATCAACTGTAATGATACATATCCTACAGTTTTTTTAATTTTGCTTTATTTTCTTTCCTCTAATCATTGTACAGCTCCTTCTCCTCCTCCTCCTTTCTTTTTATGGTACTAGAAATAGAAACCAGGGGTATTCTACCTCTAAGATTCACCCCTAGCCATTTGTATTTTTTATTTTGAAATGGGGTCTCACTAAGTTGCCAAGGGTCTCATAAAATTGCTGAGACTGTCCTCAAATCTGTGATCCTCCTATCTCAGCCTCCTGAATACTGGGATTATAGGCATGCACCACCATGCATGGCATACAGTCCTTTCTTAAAGTTTGGGACTCTGTTCTTTTATTTTATTTTTGTAACTTTTTTACATATTAAGCAATTATTTCACAAACAGTCATTTCTTCAGAAATGTTATTGATGTGCCAATGAGAATAGGCAAATTCTATTAAGGAAATAAGGCTGACTGCCCCTCAATCATCCATAAATGGAATTGGCCTCCTGGGAAACTAACTCCAAAATAAGAATGCCATTGAAGAAGCTCTCAACACAGATGGTCCAAGCTCTTCGAATATTACATAATCCTCTCCTTTTCCCACCATGTCAGTTGTTCAGCCATCAAGACGCTCAATTTATTTGTGAGTTATCTGAGTGACAGGTTATGCTTGAAGTTTCCCACATTTCAAAACTTGTCTCAAAATGCAATTTTTCCATGTGCCTGAGTGTCATGCATCTATACTTAGTAAATATTCCCTGCAAATTTCATAACGCATCAAGACAAGCTAGGTTAATATTAGTCTATTTAATGCCAAAGGCAGGTCAGAAATAATAATAATAATAATAATAATAATAATAATAATAATAATAAACCTTGGAAGGAAAACCTTCCCTCCCAAGTTAACTTAAAACTTCCTTATTCATTCTAAATATTTCATTGCATTAATTTTTCAAAGCAAAAAAACAAACATTCATCAAGTGAAACTAAGCATGACCCCCTCAGATGAGTACATCTGTCACTTTCCTGCTGTGTCCTTGAATAATTCATTTTAATACATTTAAAATATCCTTGTCATTGAAACGAGGCTGCAGTCATCTACATGGGAAATTTACATCGATGGGAAGAAAAATCACAGCTGTTGGAAGGCTGACCCCAGGATTTTGTGATTCTTGACAATTTCTATCTAGCTGTCTCTGTGTACCTGTAAAAGATAGCGTAGAAGCACCTCCACACCCACTAGCCATTGAAACCTTTAGTTGTATCAGCAACTATGTGAGAAGCATTAGCTAGAACGTTGTCATACCTTGTACTTTTCCCCTTCAGCCTGTGTTCCTTGCAAATACCTTCAAGGGGTTCATGGACGCTGCTTGTCTGTTTTAATCCCCTCTGCTCACACTATGTAATAGACGCACCACCGTGGATGCTGAGTAACATCTAGGACTCAAAGCCAATGCAGAGAATACTAATCAGTTTTAAGATGAAAATTAATCAACTCGAGCTCATCTGATGCCTTGCAGGAATAAATATTTTTATTCACTTCCTTCTCTCTTAAACTCTGTTAACTGGCAACCTAAATGGTTTTCTGGGGAAGCCTTAATACTTTTCAACATTATAGTGTCTCTTCCAAGACCTCCAATCCCATGGTTGTACCTTAAGCCTAGAAATGTTGGAAAGAAAGGGAAGGGAAGGATGGTAACAATCACCAAGGGTTCTTCATTTACAAAGTGGGGCTCTGTATGTTAATATATATCAACTTTTTTATAATTTAATTTTCACCTTAACCATCACTCAGTGGTGGGAACTGAAATCCTTTATGTGCTCTCGATTGAGGCGAAGGCGTTGGAAGAAATAGGACAAGTTGGTAGATGTTGTGGAAAAACGATCCAGTGTTTTATCTGAAAGTCCTGGTATTACAACTCTGTGGTGGGATCCCATTTAAACCTCACAGCTCTCTGAAGAAAAAAAAAGTGATCAGTGTTTTTGTGGCACAGATGAAAAAATGGAGCCTCAGAGAAAATAAATGATGTAGCCAAGAACCTACAGATCTCTTTCCCTTTTTAGTAGTTACGTAGAATCATAAAATTCAGATTTTGTTTGACTCTACCACTATCCTCTAACTCAAGGACTTGAGCAAATTAGTGTTTTTGTTTGTACAGCTCAGGATAATAACCTACTGCTGTGCCTCTGTTTCCTGTTTTTTGTGTTTTTTTTTTTTCGTTTTCTTAATCATTGAAATTAAATGGTGACGATGAAGATGTTTTATGAAAAAAACTTAAAGCACTAAATAAATAAGAAACATTACGATGATTGGCAACATGGTATACTTTGCTTCTGCCTATCCTGATCATAGCATCACATGAATGATTCTATGGAAAAGAAGTTTGTGGGCAAAGAGGTGTTAAAGATAAAAAAGCTGCAGTTCATAGAAGCACATGTCACTTTAATGTACCCTTTATTGTTTGCAAACTGCTTGGCTATAGTGTTTCTTAATATAGACCTAAAAAATGGAATTTTTCAAAATACACAGGCGGGGCATGATGGCACATGCCTGTGATCTCAGTACTTGGGAGGCTCAGACAGGAGGATAGCAGGTTTGAGGCCAGCCTCAGCAACTTATTAAGACCCTATTCAAAAAAATGTCTGGTGGTATAGCTCAGGGATAGAATGCCCCTGGGCTCAATTCCCAGTACAAAAGAAAACAAAAATAAAAAGAAATAAAATGAATTTGTGATTTTTTCTGAATATATAAATGAAGATGCTATTTTTCTCAAATGTTCTAATGTTAGCATACCTTACTACAGGTTAACATGATTTCAAAGCAAAGACCAATTTTGGGAGGGAGGAGAAATTCTATTGACATTCCCGGTTTAATTCTATATTCTGAAATTACTGCTAATAGCAGAATTAAATCTTTTGTTATTATTGTTTATGTGTTCTGTGACTGGATGGTTAGATTTCTAAGTACATTTAAAATGGCAAAATATAAAGAGATTATTATTCTCTCGGGGGTACCAAACTTGGCTACAAATTCTCTTCCTCTCAGTTTCACTGCAAATATCTCTTTTCAGGACTGTTTTTTTTTCTTTAGGATGCATGAAAATAAAATGAGTTTGTCCTTTTTCCATTCCAATGCATAAAAGAGTTTTTAAAAGCTTATTTGCTAAGCCAGGTGTGGCAGCACACTCCTGTAATCCCAGTATTTGGGAGACTGAGACAAGAGGATCCCAGGTTTGAAGACAGTCTCAGCAGTGTTGTCAGACTCTTAGTATCCTAGTAAAACCCTGTTTCAAAAGCAAAATTTAAAAAGAAAAGGGCTGAGGGTATAGCTTGGAGGTAGAATGCGTCTAGATTTAATTCTCAGTGAGAGAGAGAGAGAGAAAGAGAGGGAGAAGAAGAGGAAGAAGAAGAGGAAGAGGAGGAGGAGGAGGAGGAGGAGGAGGAGGGGAAGGAGGAGAAAAGAGAAAAACTTACTTGCTATATGAGCCAAATTTCTCAAAGAACTGCAAAGCCAGAACCCAGGCAAAGAAATAGTACTGATAAAGGGACTACAGATAATGGAGGAGAAATTCCAATGGAGCCAGGGAGGTGTTCTAGGGGAAGGGGAGGGAAGGAGGATCAATGAAGGAATCACTTCCATTGACATTATGTCCATATGTGAGAATACCAAAGCCAATCTCAGTACCCTGCATGGGGAAGAGGGGCGTGGCTAGGGAGCAGGGAAGAGCTTGCCAAGTGCTGTGTGCAAGTATGTCACTATCACTGTGAACTGCATTATGATATGAGACTATAGTGCACTGATAAAAGCATATATATATATATATATATATATATATATATATATATATACATGCATATATATATGAATGAAAGGATACTGATCATTTAAAGTACAAAATTCATTTTGAATCACTGGTTTATTTCCTGTTATTTTGATAGCATCATGTCATCGTGCAAATATTTCAAACCAGGTACCTGACAAAATGCTCCATCCCCAAGCTGTCCTTTTGATAATTGAAGCCATTGAGAAAGGACAGACACAAGTAGCCCACTGTGACAGGTAATCTAAGAATTGCACACAGACGTGTGCATTAGAATATACCGTATTTTCTGGAAGAGCTATACTGCAAATTTAGATTTGGCACTTCCTGTTGACCATGCCAGTAGGCAAAGTTTTAATGGGTAATGAAGGAATCTGCCACAATTTCAAAAGTCTCACATCTAAAGACTTAACAGAGTCTACAAGTAAAATGTGAAATTTTATGGAGGATCAAAAACAAGAGTGATAATAGTTGTTCTAGTCTCTTTACCATGTCTGTTCAGAGAATCCAGCCTAGTATCCGTCCAATGGCTTGTTAATAATTATTATAAAGCCAGGCATAGTAGCATACTCTTTTAATCCCTGTTCTTGGGGTGCTGAGATGGGAGGATCAAAGGTTTGAAGCAAGCCTCAGCAATTTAGGAAGGCTCTTAGCAACCTAGCGAGACCATGTTTCTAAATAAAAAAAAAATAAAATAAAGTAGGACTAGGGGTATAGCTCAGACGTAGAATGCCCCTGGATTCAATCTCCAGTGCCACAAAAATTATTAAATTTTTTATATTAGGTGATGCCAGACTTCTGTACTGTATTGAATTCTCTCTTACTTTATTCAAGTAGAACATGAATTCTATTTCTTTTAGAACTTTTGATTGTTCTAGGTAAAGTCCAGAATATTGATGAAGGAAATACATTTCTTAACTCTATTCCTTCTCACAAATTAACTCCTTGCAGTAGCTGTTTCCACAAGGATTTTAGTTCCTTTGTAGTGTGTTGAAGAAATTTTTTCTCCCAATATTATAAATGCCAAATTCCTGAACCATGTTTATTTCCAAATATCAAAGTCCATCCCCTTGGACTTTATGTAGTATAGATCTATAAACTGGATGATAGTGAAAGTATACGCTTTAATTTACAAATGGACAATTAAACAGGGAAAACTTCGGAAGCAGAAAAGAAATGGCATGTCTTCCTTCCATTATAGAGGATCCAAATGAAAAGAAAAATTAAAAACAACCTACATGCATCTACTATAAAATAGAGTGTAAAATGATCAGCATCAAGATAGCTTTTCATATCGCAGGATGACAAAATCATCTCTGCCTTACTGAAAAAGCCACTACCCTTTTCTACTCTGCATAAATCTAACCTCTAAGCTTTCCCAAATCCTTTGCAGAATGAGGCAGGAATTCTAATACATCAATAAGTGAAATGATATAAAATATTTTATGTGATCCCTACTAAGACATAAAATCATATTGGAGGGTGACTTTGTATTGTGTATTAAAATGTAAAATATGTGTAGCCTAGTGACTTCAAGATTGTGTATGTGAGACCTATCCCACAGAAATGATAGCATCTATGCATATAAGTGTTTGTACAGATATGCTCACTATAGCATTGTTAGTAATAAAAAAAAACTGACAATACAATTTGAATGTCTGTCAGTCAGAAATTTACTTTTTTAAACTTTATAATCTAAAGCTAAGTGTGGTGGCACATGCCTATAACCCTAGTACTTGGAAAGCTAAGAAAGGAGGATTGCAGGTTTGAGGACAGCCTAAGCAATGTTGTGAGACTCTCAGCAACCTAATGAGACCCTGTTACCAAAGAAAACAAAAAATAATAAAAAACTAGCTCGGGGGTAATATGACCCTGAGTTCAATCCCCAATACCAAAAACAACAACAACAAAACTTTATAATATAAAATAGAGCACTATGTAGGCATTTAAAAAAGGAATGAGATGACCATGAGATTACTTGGAAAGATGTTCTACAGCATATTATAATGTAAAACACGCAGGCATAGATTACTAGATGAGGTTCAATCCCATTGCAGACACAGAACGCTATGTGAACATGTAGGCTGTGTATGTTTATGATATCTAATTGTACTTGTGCGGGCAATGGAAAAAAAATATGTTTTCCTATCTAAATTGTAATTCTTTTCTTCTCTTTCTCCTAGAGCTTACTCCCAGATTTCTGAGCTTTCCCCTCCACCACCTCCTTGCTAAGTGCAATTGGCTTTGTATAGGCGACACAAGTGTGTGTGTGTGTGTGTGTGTGTGTGTGTGTGCGTGTGTGTTTCCAACTTAAGAGTTACCACAGTTGTAATCAAATCTGTTATTTCCGGCATACTACATCGGTTGGGTGGGTGGATTGGTTGCACCGATACTAGGTTTGCCATAGAGCTTAGGAGTTGATAGTTTATGAAATGATGAGAGTACTCATCATTCATTTAAAGCACAACCAACAAGTCGCCACTTGGTTATCCCCGTGCCTCAGGATGTCACAGGACATGAGACTATTTCCATGGTCCATCCTCTTTCTTAGCTATATCAGCAGGCAATATTCATACCCCCCCCTTCAAAGCCTCCTAACTTCATCAGCCTTTCTCCTTCCTATTTGCTCACTGACCTTTTCCCAATTTAATTATTTATACCCAACTCAGTTTCTTCTCTTTTTCTTTTTGCCAAATAATGTATGGAGTGTAGAATCGAGACTGTCAACGACGCAGTGGAATGCCTAGGAAATCTCTCGCCTTCTTAAGCCAAGTGACAAATGAAAAGGAAAATGCCAAAGGATTTTGCAATTGGAAACACAAAGTGGAAGAATGAGGATCTATTGCTGAGGTTTATTTCCCCCCTACAGGGAGGAATTTTTCACAGTCCCTGGAGCAGACCTTCTGATCAGGCATTCAGTAAAATGCCCAGGCGCAATGGGGCATCACTATAAAAATGACATTAAATTATTTAATGACCTTCGCCTTTTTTAATAAGACATCACAGTGTGGCTCATCCGGTTACCTGCTTGGTTCTTACTTAGACCAGGCCTATTGTTACGGGAATTATAAAAAAAGAATACAATAAGAAAAGCCTTCCATTTGGGCAGAACTTATACATTAGATAACATGGTTTGAAAAGCATTATGATGACAATAGCAATTCTGATATTTTAATTAAATTGAGACTCTATATTTATTTATTTATTTTATTTATTTAGTGTGTGTGTGTGTGTGTGTGTGTGTGTGTGTTGTTTGTTGGGGAGTGAATCCAGGGGCATTCTAACTCTGAGCTACACCCCCAGCCTTGTTTTTTTTATTATTATTATTTTAACTTGAAATGGGATCTCATTACATTGCTAAGAATCTTGCTAAGCTAGCTAACTTCAACCTGTGTTCTTCCTGTCTCAGTCTCCCAAGTACTAGGATTACAGGCATGCCCCACCACGCCAAGTTGAGACTCTGTTTTTAAAGGCATCCTAAGAACTCTAGCTGAATACTGTTTATTTAAGCACATTAAGGAAAAAAATGATCACTGAGGAAACATTGACTCTGAATATGATTTATTTCAGTAATGAAAAAGAACTTGGATTTTTCTTATTTTTCATAACTATGAAATGATCCAATGACCCAGTTAGTACTGATTTAATTTTATTTCCTAACAATCAATAGAGAAGATAAAATAAAACTAAAAAGTCAGAAAGAATTATATGTCATTCTCTCAAATTTCAAATTTTGATGCAATTATATTTTTAAATAAATTATTGGTGGACCAAAGAGAGAAATTAGGAATTAACTTGAAATTCCCTTTAAAAAATTCAGTTTCTGTTTAGCAATTTAAGAAATATATTTCTTACATTTTTTGGATCACGGGAGTTAGACATCTTTTTTCACGTTTTATTTTCTCCATAAAAATATGCATGTGGCTATGGCATTAATGGATTAAAAGTGTTAAAAGATAAACTTGGACACATAAAAATTTTAGAGTTTATTTGCGCATCCAGCAATTGTTGAATCAGGAAATAGTGCGCCATCAACAGTCCAGGGGAGAACTTTGTAGGGGAGAAAAGATTTCTTTTCTCACTCAACACTAGGTTCATGGCTAAGGTGCCTATCACAAAGATTAACAAGAGAAAAACATACAGACTTACTTTAAGATGAGTTTTCCATGACATGGGGATCTTTAGAACTGAAGATCAACCAAACCAAGGAAAAGTATATTTTTACAGAAAGTCCTACAGAATTAGAGATCTACAGATTAGAGGCAAATGGATTTGTTCTAACCTTGGTGGAGAACTTAAGCAAAGTCTCTTCTGAATCTTCTCTGTGGTCCTGTGTCTTCTGAGATAAGGATGTCCCTTTGCTTTGGGTGGAGGGAGAGCACCTCTCTCAGGAGAGTCTTTGACCTGCTTCAGAGGAAAGAAATCAGAGTTGTCGTGTTGGTTTTTCTGCTTCCTCAAATGTCAGGGTGCCATATTTGGTGTTTCCCATTCTGCACACCACCACTTTTTTCAAAGCTATTACCAGAAATAAGACAAGATATTTGACTGGTTAAAAAAGAAATCCCCCAGTTACAGGTTAGTTGACGGTTTCTGATTGGTTAAGCTTAAGTTTCATCTTAATAGCAACATTGCTTTGGTTTTCAATCTCTAGGAACCCAAGTCATTACAGTCATATTAGCCTAATATTCTTCCAATTAATTTTTCACGGAAATATTTAAATTTCCATTTGTATACTCTAACTTTGATCATTTTTCTTTTTATTTCCCCCAAACAGGAAATTGACCAAGTACACATGCTTAAAGAATGATTAAAACAAAATTAAATGTACATTTTGGTGACAATATTAAAGAATTTATATATATATTATATGTATGTATTACATGTATAATATATATCCTTTTTAGAAATAATGGGCTTGATTCTTTGACATTAAAGAATTTTATTCAATCAGTAATAAGAACTACAGCTACATGGGAATGATTTGAAATGGGAGTTTTGTGTCAGTAGTTTCCTTGTATAAGTAATATAGTAATTCCTATTATTATATCAGTAATAAGAACTACAACTATAAGAAAAGGATTTGAAATGGGAGTTATGTTTTCATTGTAAGGATTATGCACAGTGAGAAAGAACATCTTATTAAAATTCTTAGGTGTTACATTTGTTTCCTTTATCCACAAGGACAAATGCATGTATATATTATGCCAGCTCAGCATTTAACTTTTTATTCTGTGATGAGACAACAAATCATTGATTTTTTTTACTAATAACATGGGTCTTCATCTATGTCAGTATTTCTGGCCAATGCCAATTTCACTATTAATGTTAAAAGTTCGTCTTTTATTTATTTTTCCTTTTTGTGGTTCTTTTTCTTCCTACTTTCTCTGTAGGAATATATTAAATATTATAGTATACTATTATAGTATGCTATTAAATAGAGTATCATTACAAATTATGGTCAGGATATTATTAGAAGTTGAAGGTGCTAGACATGATGGCACATGCTTGTAATCCCAGTGCTCAAGAGGCTGAGACAGGAGGATCGCAGGTTCAAGGACAGCCTCAGCAATTTAAAGAGGCCCTCCACAATTTTTTGAGACCCTATTTCAAAATAAAAAATAAAATATGGCTGGGTGTGTATCTCAAAGGTAGAAAACACCTAGGTTCAATCCCTAGTAACACACACACACACACACACACACACACAGAAGTTGAAAGCAGTTTTCATAATCCCCTTAATCCTCAGGTTGCCCATTGTTACAATAGAGTTAAAATTATAAAGAATGTTATGAAGACTAATTGGGTAGTGTATAACTTACTTCTGTAGCTATTATCGACTACATGACATAACACAATAAAAAATTAGCATTTAGTCATGTCATAGCCCATTGACTATGGGGATGCCTTAGGACGGGCGAATCCTAAATCATATCCACAGGCGGGAATCCTGACCCCTTCCATCCTATGGCTTGACCATTTTGCTGGCTTCCCAGGTCTCCACTGGACCTTCTCCTTTCCAGTTAGCAGGCAAGGGGCAAGGGAAAGGACAGAGGATTTCCTAGTTAGCGAAGCCCACAAGTTATGTGCACCCCTCTCCCATGCATGTCACTGAACAGAACTGCAGAACCCTGACCCAAACCCTTACGTGGTGGAGAGCTGGGGAATGTAATCTGGTTCTATGCCCAGGAGAAAGAGAACACAGATGTCGCTGAACATTTCAGCAGGCCTCTGCTGTGATTATCTTTTTGGATATAAAACCAACATATTTTCGTTAATTGGCACAACCTCTAAGCATTCCTTTGATTGTTATTTGCTTTGTGGAAGTGAAGCCAAGCCCCCAAATCAAAGGTTCCTGTAGTGCTTGGAAACAATTTAATACAAAGACGGTATTATAAATACTCATAATGTGCAGTTCTTTTCATTTTTGCCCCAAAAGGTTTTTTTTTACAAAATAGACCCTCTATACCCCCCCAAAAAAACTTTTGTGAACCATAGCAATTGTTGATGACTACCTAAAGCATGTTTATTTGCAGTCAATAGGTAGAAAAAAAAGTTAAATTTAAAATGAAGTTGATATCAAATACCACCCGTTACTTATATATTTTATTATTCTTTTAAGAAAATCGAAGTGGAACACATTTCTAAATTCTTAAAAGGCACATTTTGAATTACACAAATTGAATCTAATAATTGTGTGTCCTCTTAAATTGTTATTACTTCTTATTGAACCTGAAAGTAGAAGTCAGCATGCATTTGGGAAAGCAAACATTAGGAATACGAAATGCTTTCGGTCAGTATACTTAATAATGAAAAGCCAGTTTATTAGTCTAATGTCATTTTTCATTTAAAAACATTCTATTCCTAGCAGGAACTGTATCTATGTGAGCTGATGTGGAAAAAAAATAAACTATTTTAAATAACTTTTGAAAACAGAATATTTTAAAAGGATGAGCAGAAAGAGTCATCGTAGATTCAATAAGATACTTTAGTACTGCTCCTAGAATGTATTATTGAACAACCAATACAGCCACGCTTCCATTCGCTCATTTACAAAGATTTATTTTATTGCATACCTGCTGTATAACATAGCCTATGTTGGCTCATATCTTTTTTTTTTTTTTTTTTTTGCAATACTGGGCATTGAACCCAGCGGCATTATACCTCCGAGCTACACCCCCAGTCCTATTTTTTATTCTTTACTTTTAAAACAGGGTCTCACTAAGTTGTGAAGGGCCTCACTAAATAGCTGAGACTGGGTGCAAACCTGTGATCCTCCTGTCTCAGCTTCCCAAGTACTGCGATTACAACTGTACTCCACCATGCCTGGTTATATCTTTTTTTTTTTTTTTATAGGAAATTTCCCTTAATACTAAGTTAAATTTTTCAACCACTTTCCGGTTTATATTTACATGTATAGAAAAATGAAAATGAATATAGAATAAATAATGAGAAAGATATGTAGTTAATGCTATATTAGAGTTATGCTATTTAAATACAAGTTCATTTAACATTCAAGTTCTGTATCTTTTATTGAAAATCTTAACTTTAATCAATATTGTAACTTCTGCAGTACCTCCCAAAGAAGCTATATCAATTCCTCTTCTAGCAACAGTTTATAGTTGTATCTTTTATTTTAATTATTATCTTCAAAGTTTTCCTTGTTTAATGGGTAAAATATATTTCATTTATTTTTTTTATAACTTGAGGCTGTGTATTTTTTCTTAATTTTTGTCCATATATACTTTCTGCTAAGTTTCTTTTTTTTGGTACTAAAGTTTGAACCCAGAGACATTTTGCCTCCAAGTTACATCCCAGCCTTTTTGTTTTGTTTTGAATCAGTCTTGCTAGGTTGGTTGAGAATCTCCCTATGTTGCTGAGACGGTCCTGGAACCTGTGATCCTCTTCTCTCAGCCTCCCAAGTACTGGAATTACAGGCATGCACCACCACAACTGGCTCTGAGTTTTCTTTTAATATATTTTGTCAATTTTCTTAGCTGACCTTTGATAGTACTTGAAAATTACTGATACTGAACTGCACTGAACCTATACTAATAGAAGTGTTCCATGATTTGGATTTGCATTTGAAATCAATGATGCCCTTATAAATAGTGTTGTTGTTGATAATAATCTATAAACATAGATGCTTTGAAAAGTGTAAATAATATTCAACTTACCATTCAACATTTATTTCTTCCACCAAGACTGAATTGTGACAAAGCAAAGCACTCTTCATTATGCTGCAATCCACCAAACACACTGTAACTATTGGTTAATTTCTACAGGTTTCCAAGTTTGGTTACGAAAACAATGATCAATATGCCTTTCAATTAGTTGGCATTCCTTAAAAATGTATAATACGGCCCTTTGTTTGTCCTAATGTTAAAAAAGCTAAAGTTAGCTATATTGAATTTAGCAGTTCAAAGAAAGGTATTATCTCATAGCTATCTTCGCCTTTCTCAAAAGCATAAAGGTTGAATTTTACTTTCAAAAGCCTACTTAACAGGAATGCAAAGTAGTGCTCCTAAATTAAAATTATATTAAACATTTCAGAGACAGTAATTTCCTAAAAGCAGAATGTTAATGAAAAGAATTCATTTCATTGATATTCAATAAGATTGAAAAAAAAAAGAAAAAAATATCAGTGACCATGGTGTTAAGTCAAATATCAGAAGTGTTAGTTCTATCTCTACCCAGGGTAGCCAAACACTACCCTAAAGTATTGTGTATCTGTGTATCTTGCTCTTTAAAGTTGTTACCTTTTACCCTTACCATATATTCTTAGTCATGTATTGTAGAAGTAGGCAAAGGTCTACAAGACAGATACTGATATTTTAGGTTTGGTGGGTCATAAATTCTCTCTGACAGCTATTCAACTCTTCCCTTATGATACATAAGTAGCAATAAACAGGATGTAATGAACGGATATGTCTGTGATCCAATAAAGCTTTATTTATATAAACAGGAGGCAGACAACTTTGGCCCAGGGCATAGTTTACCAACTCTATTTTATTTTATTTTTATTTTGTGGGCTTTGGTTAAACCCAGGGGCATTCTATCTCTGAGTTACACTCTCTAGCCCTTTTTACTTTTTAAATTTTGAAACAGGGACTGAATTTCTCACCAAATTGATGAGGCTAGCCTCAAACGAGTGATCCTCCTAAGCACTGAAATTACAGGCATGCACCAACACACTCTGCTAGTTTGCCAACTTTGGGTGCATTGTATCAGCTAGTGTATTTTTTTAATTTTTGAATAGTATCAAACTATATATTGGCAATAATTTTACATTGAACATCATGGTTTTCAGATTTATATTTATTGAAATGTATGAATCTAAATACTTTCACTTAACATGCTATGTAAAATTGTTTATTTAGTCTTCTAATAATGGGAATTGATTTTGTTTCTGTTTTTCAGACATCAACAATGCTTCAATAGTTGTGCTTCAATATCTTTCCCTATGTTTATTGGCAAAAGATTTTATATAGTACTATACTTCTGCTCAGGGCAAGTATTGGAGTCTCTGTGCCTAAGATAGCAGCTCAAAAGAGATTTCCTAGTAGCTGAAAAATGTGGAGAGAGGAACTAAGTGTTTGGTGAATCTGGACAGAGTGAAAGGGGAGAAACAGCTCTCTTGATTTCTATCCCTTTCCATTAAATATTTGGTGAAGGAAATGGTGAATTTAAACACTGCGGTCTGCTTATTTAATTGACACATTATCAGAACACAAGGACTTTGTGTTCAGAGGTGACAATTTACCTTCTTTCTGGCTGTTAAACACAGGGCTTTTCTACAAAAGGCATATGACAAATTCTTGGTTAATTTTTCTGGGAGTTCCATCAAGTGCCATTTGGATTTCCTAACTGTGATTGTATGTTGCTTCTTGAGTTCAGTCCAGCTAATTGCCAAGGATAACATTCACATAGTTCAAATTTAGCTATTTATAAGCTAAGAATTTAAGCTACCCCCTTTGTCCTAAGATGTTTTCTGTCACCAAATAGGTTTTGTCTGGAAGGTTCTATCATTCAAAATACTTTCCCTATAATACAGATAAACTACTACTGGAAAGACAGTGGAAAGTGTTATTTCATGTGTGTGTATGTGTGTGTTACTGAGGGTGGAACCCTGGAGTGTCCTACCACTGAGGTACATCATCAGCCCTTTTTACTTTTTATTTTGAGACAGGGACTCACCAAGTTGCTTAGGCTGGCCTCCAATTTGCAACTCTCTTGTCTCAGCCTTCCAAGTCCTGGGATTGGAGGCATGTGCCACCATGCCCTGCAAAAAGTGTTACTTTCTAAACTATTAGCGCGCATGGTACCGCCAAATCTCAAGAATGCAAGAAAGAACAGGATGATTCTCACTAGCAGTAATTCTTTTCCCTAAAGGTAGACATTGGTATCAGATTCTTCAATCCTCTTTCCAGGCTATCAGTACCTCGACAGTAGATGTTTTATGATTTAAATAGATTGGCTCTCTATTGAAATAGAAGTGTCAAATATATGTTCATATATTTTCTGATTGTTTTCTGCCCTAATGGAATCCCTTATCCAAAGAGCCAAGTTCAAGCTGGGTGTGATGGCACATGTCAGTACTTGGGAGGCTGAGACAGGAGGATTGCAGATTCGAGGCCAGCCTCAGCAACTTAGCAAGACCTCTGCAAATTAGTGAGACCTTGTTTCAAAATAAAAAATAAAATAGGGCTGGGGATATAGCACTGAGATAGAATACCCCTGGGTTTAATCCTCACTATCACACACACAA
Organism: Graphiurus murinus; assembly: GCA_004027655.1. Classification (NCBI taxonomy): domain Eukaryota; kingdom Metazoa; phylum Chordata; class Mammalia; order Rodentia; family Gliridae; genus Graphiurus; species Graphiurus murinus. The sequence goes on from PVLC010005566.1 coordinate 18,347, forward strand.
ACAAAAAATAGCCAAGTACACGTATTATCATTTGCAATCATTGGTAGATATTTTTAAGCTAAGTTCTCATCAAATTCAAGCATCTAGGAACAATTTGATTTTTCTCTCACTTAAGTAAAATTTAGCTTAGATTATGAAGTTTATGAAAAGTTTCTTGATTTCTTTTTCTACAACTTTCTTTACTTTCAGTTATCCTAGCACTTTTTATTTATCTCTTTAATTCATATTCATGACCTCTATCTCGGATAAGCTCCTGGCTCTCCTAATTTTTTCAATCCATGTTTCAGGTCTACTCCTATACCTAGGAATGGTCTACAAAACAATTGGGGTCCTTGGTGTGACCTAAACACAAGGCAGGATTATCAGTCACTCAGTACCCAGATATGCAGAGAAACAGATGAGCACGGCCTTAGAAAGAAGGCCTTCAAATGGTGTCATTATTTCTACTTCCGACTAGTTCATGTTTTCATAACCACTGTCTAAATCAACTACCTTGGGAGACTACAACATTTTCTATATTATGTTGCCAGAATATCAGAGTGGCTTCCTATAAAATTATTCTCTGGAAAGACCAGAAGAACAATTTCAAAAGAAGTTCTGAAAGACAAGAACCTTTTACAATTGAGAGAAGCTGAAAACTAGGCTTACAACTCAGTCTCATTCTAAGTTTTTGGTATCAGTGCAATTGAAGAAAAGAGGTTCACAGTTATCTTTAAGTTCTTGCCTTTGTTTCTTTCTGGCTGCTTTGTTTTGGCTGTGGGGAGAAGGTGGAACCCAAGGACCTTCTATCTTCATCTTATACCCCCAAACCTTTTTAATTTTTGTTTTGAAAGAGATTCTTGCTAAATTACTGAGGGTCTCACTAAGTTGCTAAGGCTGACCTTGAATCTAGGATCCTCCTATTTCAGCCTCCCAAGTACCGTAATTACAGGAATGTGCCACCATGCCTGGCTTCTGGTTGTTTTGTGCTGTAGAATCTGTATCCATCCTTTTTGTCCTTAGAAAATAAAATAAACTAGTGATCAGGACTATAACTCTCAAAACTCACCTGAGTCTCTTGACTCCGGGAGCATTACCTCACCCCTCATCAAACGTTCAAGTATGTAAGTTTTCATTTTACAAATCACACAGGGCAATAACCTGTAAGACACCAGGTTCAAAGCTGTCTTGCGTGCTTATTCACAGCTGGGAAGTGTTTCTTTCTTTTTTCACATTTGCTGAGACACACTCTCTTCTGCAGGGCATGAGGTCCCATCAGCCTCTGCCTGGCTCTCAGTGTGCGACTGCACCTACTTAAGAGTTTGAGTCCTCTCTTCCTTCAAACCAATGACTGCCTAATTTTAAATGGGCTATTTCTGCCAGTTTCCCAGTTTAATCCCCGTTGTCGTGATTAAGTAGTCCAAAACATTCTTCAATGACGTCTGAGGCTTTGGAATTTAAAAGTAAATTGCTTCTGGGAAAAACAAATCAAAATTGCATCACAGACCTACAGAAAGTGCATTAAAACATATTACGCTGCACTTTCTTGGTGGAATAAATTGAGAGTCCCGGCCATGTTTCTTCTAGGTAATGTCAGATTCTGAGACACTTCGATTAATTCTGGCTTTAGATTGAGTTTCTCTCCAACACTCCACTCTCTAGTTGATGTGTCTACATTTTTCAATGTATCCAATGACAATTTATGCCATAAATTATTGGCCCCGGGGCTAAAAAAAAAAAAAAAATCCAGAGTAGAAAGGTAAAGCAATATACTTGAGAGAGTGCACAGAGACGCTATGGATTTGATTTGATTTCCCGTTCCTGGTTTGCTGTGTGACATTGGGCAGTGTGACCTTAGCAGGCCTTCATTAATATCGCTATTCAAGCCTACCTCTGGAGGTGTCATGGCTGCAATTGTACATGGGAGAAATTGTAGAGGGGGTTGGTATCAGTGGTCAGAAATACTCTCAATTCCTCCAGGGTTTCAGAAGCACATTGCATGCCCTACCCCAAAAAGCTGGAAATGTAGCTTAGGAAAGTGTAGTACCCAGAGGCAGCCATACTGTTTTGCTGCCTTAGGTAGAGTAAATACCGCCCTTTTCCTAGAAATCAGGATAGTGAGTAGTTAAATTTTAAATTCACATTTTAAAGTTGTGTTGTAGCTTAACTTTTTAAAAATTCCTTTTACTAGCTGGGTGTGGTGGCACACACTTGTAATCCCAGTACTTGGGAGGCCCAAGATAGGAGGTTTGCAGGTTAGAGGCCAGCTTCAACTTAATAAGGCCCTCTGCAACTTTTTGAGACCATTTTTCAAAATAAAAAAAAAAAAATAGGAATGGGGGTATATATCTCAGAAGTAGAATGTCCTTGGATTCAATATCTAGTACCATAAAAAAAATCTTTTCACTAAAGCACAACATATACGTGTGTATATGTGTATGTATATATATATATATATATATATATATGCATATTATAAATATATAACTCAATAGCTCAATAATTTTTTTATAGTTTAAACATATCCACACAACATCTCCAAATGTGACCCCTTTGTATTATTTCTCAATCATCGCCTCCTCCACCTACAATGGGTGACCTCTGTCCTAACTTTTCATGCAATAGATGCGTTTCACCTCTCTCGGATTTCACATAGATGAGAACAGTTGGACTCTTTTATGTCTGACTCACTTCACTGGAATAAGCGTTTTCAAAATTCATATGATTTCTTGCAGATGTAGATTAGTCATTCTCATTTCTGCATAGTATCCTGAGTGAATCTGTTCAGTATGTTGAGCACACACCAGCAGGGCAGGAAGTAGTTTCCAACTTTTGTCCATTGCTAATAGCGCCACTATGAACCTCCTAGGATAGCACAGTGCAATGGGACTTCCAACAATGATAGAAATATTCTAATAATATTCTAAATATGGCGGCACCAGCCACACTTGGCTACTGTGCTCTTGAACCATGGCTAATGTGGTTGAAGAAATAAAATCTAATCTTAGGAGATTCATTTTAATATAAGTGGTCATGTTTGCTAGTGGCTACCACAGGGTACCACAAGTGTGGTAGCCACGTTCTAGAACATGTCTTTAGGTGAAGATGTGTACTTGTTTCAGTTAGTAATGTTCTATTTGCATCTAGGAATAGAATTTCTTGGTCATAAGGCATGCAAATACTCAGTTTTTTTTTTATGTTACTAAAGAGTTTTCTACTGGCTGTGTTTAAATGTCCTCATTTGCATATCTACCAGCAATGTATGGGAATTTCAGTTTCTTCCCATCCTTAAAAGTAAATTTTATATTTAAATTTATATTTAAACATAAATATACACAATGCATTATCTATTTGCACATATATTTATATATAAAATATACATTTCAACATATTTATTAAACTTAAGTTTTATAGGTGCCTTCTTCTTTTATTGGCTCCTTCCAGACTAATGCTATTGTCTGGATATTTTGTGTCCCTGAATTCACAGTTAAAATCCTAACCTCCGGGGGGATGGCCTCATGAGGTGGGGTGTCATGGAAACGAGCCAGCCATGGTGGCAGAGGTTACTATCTTTATGCAAGAGGCCCGTGGAAGCTTGTTCGCCCTTCCATCTGTAAGGATCCTCGAGAAGGTGCCATCTATGGGAAAATGGGCATTAACCAGACATTGGATCTCCTGCTACCTTGATCTTGAATTTCTTAGCACCCGAGACCTGTGAGAAATTTCTGACATTTTACTGTAGGGGCCCAAACAGACAAAGACATTGGTTTTCACAAAAGAATTGAGTACAAATTAGATCATAACCTTTTCTTATAAGTTTGTCACCAACTTCCCATTGCATTTCCAAAAGAATGGAGGGTCTTATGAAGATGATCTATGGTGGAGAGGGGTCACTTCTCCAGGATGAGCATCTCTCCCCTCCCCAAGCCATTGTTCTCTAACTCCTGGGACTCTCTGAGCTCATGAACACCAGCACCTTTCTCTTAGCCTTTTAAACTCTGTGCTGTGGTTTCTACTGCCTGGAAAATGACTTCATTCTCTTTTCCTAGCCTTGTCTGCTATTTATTGGAGTACCAATTTCTCGTCTTAGGTCTAGTTTAAGCATGACCTCTTCAGTGATGCCTCCTCTATCTGCCTAGAGATTCCAAACTCAGGTTCTAACAGGCCCTTGGGTTTATTTCTTTCTAACTCTTCCTACCACTTATAATCACTCAACTGGTATTCATTTATCTTCTTTACTTGTACCTTCCTCTCACCCCATAAGGTTGTAGTTCCATCATGACTGTGCATGCTCTTTCACTACCATGGCAAGATGAACAATGGCTTTCCAAAGATACCTATAGAGATATGTTACCCAATAAAGGGCATTTAAAGATCCTGAAGGAATTAAGGTGTATAAGCAACTGACCTTAAAAATGTTATCTGGGATATCCCAATGTAATCATAAGGATTCCTAAAAGTATAAGAACCAGGTATGGTGGTATATATCTATAATCCCAGTCCTTGGGAGGCTGATACTGGAGGATCTCAGGTTTAGGATTGGGATCAGCCTCAGGAATCTTGTGAGACCTTGTTTCTAAACAAAAATTTTAAAAAGGTCTAGGGGGATATACCTCAAAGGTATAATGCCCCTGAATTGAATCCTCAGCACAACACACACACAAATACACACACACACACACACACACACACACACACACACACATGATAGACATAGAAGATATCAGAGCAATGTATTTTAAGAAGAACTAGGTTCACTATAGCTGGTTTTGAGAATGAGGAACAGGGACATGAGCCAAGGAATGAAGAGATTTCCAGAAACTGAGGAAGGCAAGGGGGTTAGATTCTCTCTTTCATCAGAAAAGATGGTGGCCCTGGTGACACGATGCTTCAACCCAGTGAGAACTATATCCGTCATCTACCCCACAGATCTGTCAGTTGTTAAATTTGTGTTATTTTAAGGCATTGTGTTTGCGGTAGTTTGTTATGCTAAAAAGAAATTTATATAATAGCTAACTAAAATATTCGTAAAGTTATAAATGGAAAATGATATGAGCAGTTTATGCAATGAGGGAGAGATCCTATCAGATGAGATGAGCCAGAGAAGGCATCATGGCAGAGGGAGACGTGACATAGCACTGCAAGATAAGGTGGATTTAGTCTTCTAGAGGTACAGTATGTGGATGTCTTCAGCCAGAGATAGAGTGTTTATGGAGATTGTTTAGGAGGAAGCATTTTATGGTGAATGATAGCTATAGGGGACTCTAGCCTGTGATGAATAAGACTGCAAGCAGCATTTTATTTAATGTTGTTATTGAAAATTTAAATATCTATAGTAGCCAGTTGTGGTAATGCACCCCTGTAATTCCAGTACTTGGGAGGCTGAGAAGGGAGGGTTGCAGATTGGAGGACAGGGTATGGCAACTTAGAAAGACTCTGTTTTAAAATAAAATAAATAAATAAATAAAAAGGGCTGGGGTATAGCGCAATCATAGAGCACCCCTGGGTTCAATCCCTAGTACCATCAAAAAAGAAAAAAGGAAACTCTGGTAATAACTGAAGCTGAAATTCATTATTCCAGCCACCTAATCATTGAGATGGACACCATCAGTAGACAGCACTAACAACTTAATTGGGGTTTTATGAGCCAATTGACGCATAGCAAATGGAGAGCATTTAGCTTTTGAAATCTTTCAAGAAAATCATGAAAGGTTTTAAGAAATACAAGAGTGAAAACATGCAAAAGAAGATAAGGAGAAACATTTGATGTTTATTATATGTATAGGAAATGGTGCTTTTTAAGCACTCTGAATTTAATCCTAGGACTTTTCTGAAATGGATATGATTATTAATCCCATCTATAAGCTAATAATAGTACTAAATCTTAGGACAGTTTTGCAGACGATGTGTAGCAGAGCTGGGACTTAAATCAGTGCTATATATATGACTTTGGAAGGCAAATCCTTACCCAGCTAATATCTCTCATGTGCAACAAATAAAATTGAATTTCAAATATACCTTACCTGAATTTCAAAAAGTTTGGAGACTTGAGGGCAATGAAGAATGTCATTCTCATTGACTAAAAAATTAACAAAGTATGTTTGGTTTATATTTGCTTATATTCTATTCTAAGAAAACCTAGAAGTATAAAGGGACAACTCATTGAGCTCATAGTAAAAAATAAAACAGAAAAAATGGATTGTGCTTCCAATATCTTCACACTCTCTTGCCCAAGGGGTTTTTCTAAGACCTCGAATATATGAATATACATTCAAATTTTACAGTAGATCTGGAAGCCTGTATGTTCCTTTCATGTTTTTCTACTTGAACCAAAATTTTCATCCTCCAAAGTCAATTTAAGATCCCAAGAAACCTTACTCCAATGGGCAAATTAGAGGAAGCTTGGGAAGAATGTTTCATCTCATAGACAAAGAAATAGTATTTGGAGAAGTGAAATTTTACCCCAGGTCCCTCACTTCCAACACCCTGTACTCTATGCTATAGTTGGCATGCAGATTAGACAAGGCACTGTGCTGGCGATCCTCAAGTTGCCACTCATCCCAAGAGGCCATCCTGTCCTACCCAACAAGCTACAGAACTATAACTGCAGATGCTATGTGCAAAGAATTGTCCCATGAAGAGTTTATTTTCTGCTGGGTGTGGTGGCACAGGCCTGTATTCCCAGTACTTGAGAGGCTGAAATAGGAGGATCACAGGTTTGAAGACAACCTCAGCAATTTATGGAGACTCTCAGCAACCAAAGAGACCATGTTTCAAAAACAAAACAAAAAAAATAGGGCTAGGGATTTAGCTCAGAGATAGAGTGGCCCTGGGTTTAATTTCAAGTATTACAAAAAAAAAATCAAATATCAAAGAAATAAACAAAGAGTTATCTTCTTCTTCAAGGCTTATTTATTAACTCTATGATGAATTGTAAGGGATGTAATGGCATCCTGAATGGAGCCTGTTGGTACCCTGAGTCTGATCCCAATTATGGCTTTGGAACACAACCTGTTCATCTTCAGTGGGTCCTGCCAGCTCATGCCTGCATCTTTCAATTACAAAATACCTTTAGTAGCCAGGCATGGTGGCACATCCTTGTAATTACAGTACTTAGGAGGCTGCAGCAGGAGGATCTGAGGACAGATGATCTGAGGTCCTGAGGATAGCCTCAGCAACTTAGAAAGACCCTCAGCGACTCAGTGAGACCCTGTTTCAAAGTCGAAATAAAATAGGGCTGGGAGTGTAGTTTAGAGGTTGAATGGCCCAGTTACCACCCCCCACTCTCACACACATACACATTAAAACATATTTTTTAAAAAAGGAAATGAAATACCTATAGCACCAGAGAATGACTTTGCCCCCAAAATCCATGGCAGTGATTCTCTCCTCTAAGGTCAATCAACAGCCAGTGACTCACTGACATGGTGACATGGAAAGACCAACCCTCTCGGTTTAGAGGGACAACTTGGAGGTGCCATTCCTCCTTCCTGGCTCCCTAGGGGTCAGGTGGACGAGGCTCCCCACTGAGGCAACATCCTTGCTTAGCTGCTTCTCCCGATCCAGCCTCCTTCCACCACTTTCCTGGGGAAATCCACATCAATGTCACACTTCTATGATCTTCCCACATGACCTCCAATTACAAATTTGTTTTTCAAAGGACCTAGCTTCTTCCATTCTTCGTATAGAAATATGAATATCTGCTGAATTTCTTAAGGTCAGTCTTTCCTAGACAGAACACATTCCAAGAGCAAATTATGCTTGGGGGAAGAGGTAAAATCTAGGGTGTCCCAGCAGACACCACATTAGCACCTGGGTGTCTTCACCACTTGGAGCTTGGTGGAGAAGAACCAAACCCCTGGTCTCCTGATTCCTGGCTCAGTCCTTTGTCATCAGCTCACTCTCTGCCTCCCTGTACAGTGTTATTAGGATTTAGTGGGATTCTTTGCAGAAAGAAGTTAGGACTAAATTGTTCCCTAGCTCTTGGAATAAGGAACGGGAACCACAAAACCCTGCCTAGACACTCTGGGCCCCATTCAGAGACTGAAATGTTCACCACTGAAATTTGTTGTTGCAGTGACATGCTATTTTATTTTAAGGAGATACATTGGCACAAGTAAAAGACAAAATACGTGGACCTCTCTCCTGAAAGAATGGATAAATGAATAAGTGAATCAGGCTGGCTGAATGAATGAATGAGTTCGTGACTGAACAGACTTACTGCAGTCTATTTGAGGAGTAAGTTCTGTAGTTTTGCCTATTTTGTAGTCATAAGAAGTATTACTAAAAATATCTGTTAAAACACTGAAAAGGAAGACGAATTAGGATTTCTTTTCACTGTTTTCTTATTCTCTTCCTGTATCATCAGAACACAGGAGTTGTTAGGGAATTCATTAAAGAAAATATGATACTGGAACTCATTCTCATCTCAAGATACCTACTAATTTCTAGTAAAGTTATCCATGGCCAGTTTCTTTGGAAACAATATTTTTACTTTTTTATGGGGTTTGTTGGTGCAATGCAATATCCATCGTATTGAGATTCAAAGTACACATATGTACCCCACGTCTCTTGGTATGTTTAGGAGACACATTTTAAAAATTTACTTTGTTTGAGAAAGAAACTTTTACAACTTGCATATAATAATTTGAGAGTTGTATTATATTTTAAAAGTGGTATGACTTTAAAAGTATTTAGCTCTTAACTGGGCATGGTGGCCGATGCCTCTGATCCCAGGACTTGGGAGGCTGAGCCAGGAGGATCTTGGGTTTGAGACCAACCTCAGCAGTAATGAGACTCTCAGCAATCTAGAGAGACCCTGTTTCAAAATAAAAATAAAAAGGCCAGGGATATGCTACCTCAGACATAGAATTCCCCTGGGTTCAATCTTTAAACACACACACACATACACACACACACACACACACACACACACACATACACACACACACACATACACACACACACACACACACACACACACACACACACACACACACACACACACCAGGCTGTGATATCTTCAGTTACTTTTGGAAAGATAACTAAATGTGGATAAAACTGATACGATAGACCACAGTTTAATTTTATATTGCCTGTCCTACAGAGGTATGCTGTTGACATGGAATTATTTTAAATGGTAATGACAGGTTAATAAGCTGGAGCAAAAATGACAGGAAAGTGTGTAGCTTTGTCACATACAGTGGGTTAGCTCCTGTGAGTTTTAAAGTCAAGCAAGGTCTGGTGAAACACAGTCAGGCCTTTTTTAAATGGGACCTCCTGGGGGTCTTCAACTCATTCATGCTGTACTTTGCTTCTTGTCATGAAAATGAGACCCCCAGATTTTAATGACCTACTTCCTCAGCAAGTAATAATCTAAATAAATAAACCATCTCATTCTGACCTTTGCATTCATCTCTAATTTGAATCCCTGCTGTAAGGTATTCTACCGATTATATTTCCAACAAACAATGAGAGAGGATTGGGATAGACAGCCATTCAGACAAAACCGTGTTTAAAGACAGCATTCTGATACCTTATTTTCAGAATGCATTTTGTAAGACTAGCAGGTGCTATGGAAATACATTGATATGCCAATGAGCTGAGTGTAGAAATAGAAAACAATGAAGTGTGTTTGGTGTGCTACCATAATTGAATTTCAAAAAAAAAGCCAAAGTGATAATAGAAAAAGGTTCTATACAAAATTAATCACGTATTCTTCGCTATGAATTTTTAGCTTCTTGGTTCATCCAGAATCAGTAAATGTGACTAGAAGAGCAAATATAGCATTCTCTTCTTTAAACTACCACACTTTTCCCCCCCCTCGGTGGTTTCTAAGCTGGATTTCTTTGGAATTTGTTAGAAAGCATTACAAATTACAAACTAATTTCCAAGTTTTCCCACTTTCTGACTTCGCCATCAGTAGATGGACTTGTTTCAACTTCCACAGGAGATAAATTTTCTGACGCTGAAATTGGTGTGAAGTTATCATAATAAAGAAAAGAAAGAAAGAATAGGCATTTTCTCCTCCATGTTGCTTACTGGTGTAGCTTATTTATACTTGCTCTGAGACTCATCTGAGTGTGTGGTTGCTTCTGATTTGTACTTCTCTACCATGCAATATAAACGGTCACAAGGACTAGACATTAGTGGGGATGGTGGTAAATGACAATACCTAATGTGATGACATGTCACTCTGCAGCACCAAGCTGGCTCACACATCTTTATCAGGTCACTTGGTTGTTATAAAGCTTGGAAGAGACAAGAGGAGATTGACTGGTCTGGGGATCAGTTGAGAGTTAGAACGGACTTCTAGCATAGCACCTATGTTCTAGCAAGTTAAGAGTTGTGTGTATTTATGAACATTTAACTGCCTGACCAAAATGATATGTTTGCTGTCGATCATGGTGGCTAGAACCAAACTCCCAACTGTTAGAAAAAATTCCATAGAGTCACAGGTGCCAGAAATCTTCCATACTCCCCTGGAAGAGACTTTGAACTGCCATCAGCCAAATTTAAGACGATTTTTAGTGAAAAACAACACAAAGCTAATGGAATCTGTGGATTTCATGGTTTCTTCAGGACCATATGATTGACAAGATGGTGGTCACAGCATATATAGTAAGTGGATTTCTTTTGACAGTTAAGTGTCCTGTTTTCTGCCCCATATACATTACTTATGTAAATATCCTGAAATCATAGGTTTCGCTCTTTAGTATTTTTATGTTTTATCTCATCTCTCCCCTACATTTTATAAATCTACATGCTGATACCCAGAAGATGGATGGGTTTCTCAGATCACCTGGTTCTTTTGTAGGTCACTGAACCAGAGATGGACCTCTCCATTCTAGCTTACATTCAGAGACTCTCCTTCAGTGTTCTGTTCTGTTAACTCTATTAGTATAGCTTGGGAAAATTTCTTAGAACCAGAACCACAGGTGATGCATTATTGTGTGTGTGTGTGTGTGTGTGTGTGTGTGTGTGTGTGTGTGTGTGACAGAGAGAGAAAGAGAGCGAGAGAAAGAGAAAGAAAGAAGATCAAGAAGCAGCATAGCACAGGTCTATTCAGCTGCCAACCTAAATCTATTAGCCATGCTCCCCTGAAAACAATTTTCCAGCCACACAACATTTTACTGGTCTTATATCCCAAGAAACCTTGACTTGCCACTATATTGTGGACCTACTCTCTGATGCTGAAGACTGACTGACTGACTCACTCACTCTCTCTCTCTCTTCAATTTGAGCCATTTTATCATTGTTATCAGCTATTTTGTTTTAACATAAGCTAGCCACTTCACAGCAGCATTTGGTCCCACTAGTTATATGTGCTGCTTGGTAGATGGACACATTTACCCTTTTAAAGGGCGCTTAGCACTGAGTGACTTAGAACATAGAAAACAGTGCTTCCAGCACACTGCCCTCTATCGTGTTTTCCCTAACCCTAAATGACAGGAAGGAGGCAGGACTCATGTCTTACCTTCAAGTAGATTAACAGATCATCTCTAGTATGAACTAGTTCCTTATATAAGAATCCTACACCTTAAAAAATCTTAGAACATTCAGAGTTAAAATTATACATTTTGAATTTCTCTCTAGATGGTCCTTAAAAGAACAATCTCTGGCAGATCACAGGCTAACAAAGGTAACAGATGTTGGGTTGGAAGCTGCACCGTCTAGGGAAGGAAAATTAATTTGTGAAAAAGTAGTGTTTTCTCTCTTTTTTTTTTTTTTGCCTATGAGTTTTTAATGGCCCAAGCAAAGCAGAATGGAAATATTTGCATTGTCTGCAATCAATTTACATGCTTAAGTGTTTGTTTTCCTGCCGCTTCTAAGCATCATCTGTTTAGGAATAACCCACGTAGTAGAAAGAAGGGTCAAGAGATACTGTGTGTCTTTAGCATCTAGTCTGCTGTTGGCCGGGGAGTTTCTTAGTCTACAGCGCTCTCTTGGAGTTTCTTTGTGCTTGTCTCCGTGCACACCTTGCTGAAAACACTGCTAAGATAAAATAGATGTGTTTTCCATCTCTTGGGTGCAAGTCCTTCTGTCTCCCACCTGACCTAAACCTTCCATCTTACTTCCACAGAGCTGCCAACAGAACATTCCTCCTTTTATCTTCACAATGTTGTGGAGTATTGTGAAATAGCCAAAGCAGAACAGGGGTGGAGATGGGGGGGACTTTTAAAAAGCCTTTTATCCAACTATTGAGCATGTTACACTTTTAAAAAAATATTTTTTTCTGCTTAGAGTGAGTACTGATGAAACCTTATCATTTGGCAAGGTGGTTGTGTTCATGCCATTTACAACAGATTTCATAAAAATTCCTATCACATCCCCTACTTCAGTGTCAGGCCTTAGGATGAAATGCAGGTATGGGAATGCTTTTCAAAGCTCTTATAGCCCAGGACAGACTAGAAAGGGCCATTAAGAGGAGAATGCTTTTGCTAAGAATTGATAATTTGTGTACTGCATTCCAGCTCTGTCTCTCAGGCTTGGATCTAGCATATGTGTTAGAACGTGCAGAATTCATTTGGGGCTTCCTGTCCCTCTTCGTGACTTTGGTAAAAAGGATCCATCAAACAAACAAAAATGTCTCGTTTTGTTTTTGTGGAGCTGTTTATAAAAGTCTCATCATTGCAATTAAAAGGGATGCTACTTTGTTAGCAAGCTGTACTATTTCTTTGGGCTACGTTTCTATATGCTTACCAGCTAATTATGTAGTATAGATCTATATAGTAGGTGGTTATTGCGTTTTCTTAACGGTGACCTCTCTCTGGCGGCAAGTTGCAGGGGGAAACTTGAAAAAGAGTTATTATTCTATATTAAAAACTTTTAAGTTTAAATGATTTGATGAAGCATAGTGGCACTCATGAGATGAAAGCTAAGGGTTTTTTTTGTTCAGGGCTGGAGTATTTTAGTTTATGCATAGGAAGAACCATTTTGAGCAGACATTCAGTTAATACCATATTCAGTTCTTTCTAGTCTTCGCATGCTGTATTTTCTACCCACTTATCTCTCAAATATCTTAAATAGATGGCAGCTGATAGTCATAGAGATGCAGGGAGGCTCTTATGGAAAAGCAAATGAAAAAAAAAATTAAAACATACATCGTTCTGATTGTGGCCAATAATACTTCATTACAAATTTTTGAATATAATATATAGAGTATGTACATAATATGCAGATGTAAGTCCCAAAAAGCCCCCGATGAATTTCCTTTGATGAGAATTTTAGTACTACACTGAAAATTATGACTTTGGTCTAATGGCCATGAGACCCTGACCCTGTCTGATTTCATCTGCCTTTTGGACTCTTTTGCTTTTATCCCTGGTGGACGCACCCGATAGAGAAGCAAGTCGTTTAGCTCACAAATTGCAGTCCAGACCTTTTGCCACGTGGGCATTCATTTACAGCAATGTTTGCAATACCATTTGATCTGAAACACGCAGCAGCAAATAGAAGTACTGGGAGCTGGAATATTACCTCAATAAGTGTAGACAAGCAGGCATTAGAGTGACCTTCAACGTCAGAGTTTTCTGTCCTTCCTTGAAGAAGGGATACATAGAGGTGCTAAGTTGATTTATGTTAAGTTAAAGCCATTTCGGTACAGCAATGACCTTGTACCAGTAAATGCTGAAGTTTCTAGTTCTTCGGAGATTGGTGGGAAAAAAAATACCATTCTTAAAATAACACAGATCTTCTGCAAGTACTTTTGATTGCTAGAGAATTTATGGATTTTAAACAACTTTCATATACGAAGGAACTAAGCGTGGCCAATGTGTGCTTTTCATTTTAACTTTTACTGACAGGTTGAATGGCGCAGAAGATAAATGGGGAAAAAAGGAAAAAAAAAAAAAAAAAAAAAAAAACTCAACATGGTAGGGAGGCGCTAGGGACCCAAAACATGTTTACTTTTTTTCATAATGTGCTGGCTGAATCCTCCTTATGAGGACAGAGCAGGAGTTAGAAGGGTGGCCTCCCACTCTTCTTTTTAAAGTCACCCTGGTCATTGTCCCACAGAATGAGAGACCTATTTGTCCCCTAGTATTCTTGGCTACGAAATAAAAGTGAAGGAAAAAAGATCAAGGATTTTTTTTAAACTCAAAAAATTCTGGCCAGGTATAGGGGCACACATCTGTAATCCCAGTAGGTGGGAAGCTAAGACAGGAGTATTGCAGGTTTGAGGAGAGAGCAACTTAGCGAGGCCCTTTGCAACTTAGCGAGACTTTGTTTAAAAATTTCAAAAAGAAAAGGAAAAGAAATAGGGCTGAGAGTATAGCTCAGAGGCAGAAGGGAGTAAATTGTTGACATACATGATAAAATAAATATTTCAAAATTCCACTTTGTCAGTTTGCAGTAAGGAAGAACAGAAATGTTTAGCAAATCTGTTAGAGGAGTTATTTCCCTTCAGAACTGTATATAAGATCTTCTTCTACCAAGAGCTGATTGATTTATTTCCCCCTAGTTTTTCTAGAAGTTAAATTGCTATAGAGAAATTTTTTTTTATATACATGCTAAATTTTTAAGAGTAGACAACCACGTTGAATAACAGATGTGCACTGGAGAATTGAAACAATAGGTATAAAGGTTCATATATGCTAAATGATATCCCTAATTTGCTTGGGTGTGTGACCTATGTTTAAAATGCTCAGATGATTTATTTAATTGTATTGATCTTCCTTTTTAATTTTTATTTCTCTGTAGTATTCCCTTGAGTATTATTTTTCCATCAGAAATTAATGTATGTAAATTACTATCATAGCCTCTTGTAAAGATTTCTCCAGAAGAATTTATTGAGTGAATCATATTCTCTCTCTATCTGGTATAATGTGAAATGCCTAAAATGATAGATGTTATTTTTTATCATGGACTCACAGACTCATTAATTAATCTGCTTTGGTGGAGTAGAACAAACATTATTAGATTTGAGGTAAACTTAGAATCCTGACTTCTACATTTACCAATGACTTTAGTCAGACTTCAATCTTTTCCATTCCTAGTTTTCCTTCTGAAAAATGAGAATAATAAAAAGAAAACCTGTGACAGTAAGTAAAATTAAATGAGTACACTCAAACACCATTCATCCCACCATTTATTTTCTAATTTAATTTTATTAATATTCATACTGATTATCTCACAAAGCCCTACTTTAAAATAATACAATTAACATATTTTTTCAAAATATTTGAAGCATTTTGGAAAGTAGAAGAATATAATTAGAAGATGGGCATGGTGGCACATATCAGTAATCCCAGAGTTTGATAGGCTGAGACAAGAGGATCACAGGTTTGAAGCCAGCCTCAGCAACTTAGTGCGACCCTGTTTTGAAATACAAAATAAAATAGGACTAGGGGTGTAGCTCAAAGGTAGAATGTCTCTGGGTTCAATCCCCAATACCAAAATATATATAATTAGAAATATTAATATTTAGTTATGTAGTAAAGACATTGAGACTAAAACTAGTGCACACAAAGTTTGTGTTTGGATTAGATGGGAAATTTGTTAATATATTTGATGACAAAGAAATCTGGCGAATTAATATAAACTCAGGCTCTGAGGACAGATGGACCAAGGTTATCACTGTGACCCTGCTAGTCACATGACCTTTTATAACCTCACACCTCAAAGTCTCAGTCCCTGCTTGTAAATTGAAGATAATGATAAAACATACATCATAAAGTGTAGAGTTGCTGTGTGCTATTGAAGATATATTGTCATCAGCTTAAAATAGACTATTCTTACTATAAGACATACTAAGTAACCCTCAAGGTAACCACAAAATAAAAACTATAGTCGATGCACAAATTTAAAGATAAATTAATCAAAGAATAGCACCGCAGAAAATCATGAATTCACAAAAAAGACAGTAAGTAAGAAAGAAATGAAGAAATGTCAATAGCCTTTACCTATCAACAATTACATTAAGTGTGAATGTATTAAATTTTTCAATTAAAAGATATGAAGTATAGTCAGGAATAGTGATTATACCTGTAATTCTAGTATTTCGGCGGTGGAGACAGGAGGATTTCAGGTTTGAGGCCAGTCTCAGAAACTTGCAAGGGCTTCCGCAACTTATGGAAACCCTATTTCAAAATTTTAAAAAATATAAAATTTTGAGGGTACAGCTCAGACATAGAATGTGCCTAGGTTCAATCCCCAATAACACACACACACACATACACACACACACACACACACACACACACACATACACACACACAGTGGCTGAATGAATTAAAAAAAAAAAAAAGACTCAAATATATGCTGCATATAAGAAACCTAGTTCAGCTTTAGGACACACATAAACTGAAGTTATAGGGAGGGAAAAAGTAATTTAATGCAAATTGGAATTAAAAACATACAGGGGTAGCAACAATTACATCAGACAAAGTAGACTTTGTTATGATTTGAAAATGATTTGTCCTTAGGAAACTCATGTTGAAATTTAATCACTCCCTCTGTGAGGTATTGAGATGGCAGAAATTTAAACCAACTATGGTGTTTAAAGGTGGGTTCTTGGAGATATGATTAGGATTAGATGAGGTCATTAAAGTAGAGCCAACATAATTGAATGCAGTGACTATGTAAGAAGAGTTACAGAACACACACTCACTCACTTCCTCTCAGTGGGAAATTCTCTACTCTGCCTATAAGAAAGACATCTCTAGATGCAGTCCCTTGACCTTGGACCTGAACTTTGAGCCAGAATAAACCTCATTTATTTACTCCTTACTCAATCTGTGGTATTGTGTTATCAGCAACAAGAAGCAGACTTGTACAGAAAATTGATACCTTAGTGGGGCTTATTGCTAATAATTAATGACTATGGAAGTAGCTTCTGAGCTGGGTAATGGGCAGGGTTTGGAAGACTTTGGAGGGTAAGGCTAGAAAATGCCTAAAATGCTATAAAATTCTAGGCAGGGCTCAGAAGAAGATAGGAAGACTAGGAATGAGCTAAAAGCAGAATGTATAGTTCAAAGAGAAGCAAAGTGGAAAGATTTAAAAAGATTCACAACTGGAATGGGGAAAAAGCAAAAATATGAATAGACCAAACTACTTGCCAGAGAGATCAGCAAGGATAAAAAGACTATAGTTGCTATACATTAGGACAATAAGAAAGAGGGTCAGAAAGCATCTCAGAAGTCTGTGAGGATGCTCCTTCTGCAACAGATATGGAAGCCCAGAAGAATGAAATTATTCCAAGAAATAAGGCCAGGACTCTCCACACACTCTCTATCCTGGGCCAGCTCGGTATTCCTTTTGCTTGCCAGTGAAGAGCCCTGAGGCCACTCTAACCATCGTTTAAGCCAGCCTAGGTACAGCTCTTGCAGGTGGCATTCCATGACATCCATGTGGTCCTGATTTTGCAAGTAGACAGAAGACAAGAGGGATGGAGTCCTGGTGGCCTCCATAGAGAGTTCAAAGGAAAGCAGAATTTTGCTTCAGGGTCAGAGTCCCAGCAGAGTTTCTCCACTGGAAGAATGTCTAGGGGAGCCAAAGGAGCAGAGCCGTCGTAGGACCCCAAGAAAGGTAGAGCCATTAGCAACATGCTGTGTGAGCTTTTCACGTGTGCCAGCCACAGAGCAGCCACGTGGCCTATGACCAGCCAAGTGACAGGCCCAGAGCTGCCTATGGCCTTGGGGATACACACCTCACTTCAGTGTCAACAGGATACCTACGGGGCTTTACGATGTAATGTCTGTCCTGTTGAGTAGCAGGCTTTCTTTGGGGCTGCTTACCCTTTTCTTCTTGCTTCTTCCTCCCTTTTGGAAAGGGAATGTATACCCTGGGACTGACTTACCACTGTACAGTAGAGGTAGATAGCTCATTTTGATTTTATAGGCTCACAACTGGAGAGAGTTTGTCTTGATTTTCGGATGAGACTTTAGACATCTGAATTTATACTGGAATGAATTAAAGCTATTGTGAACAATTATATGGCAACAAATTGGATAACCTAGAAGACATGGATAAATTTCTGGAAACCAACAACCCATAAATACTGAACCATGGTGAAACTGAAAATCTGAATAGACCAAAAGCAAGTAAGAAGATTGAATCATTCATCAAAAACTCCCATCAAAGAAAATCCCAGGGCCCGGTGGTCTCATTGGTGAATTGTATCAAACATTATAACAATTAACAGCAGTCCTTCATAAATTATTTCCAAAAACATTGAAGAGCAAAAAGCATGTCTAAATTAATTTTTCAAAGCTAGTATAACCCTGATTGATGTCAGGGCCAAAGACACTGAAAGAAAAGAAAATTCTAGGCCAATATCCTTGATGAACACAAATGCAAAAATCTTCAATGAAATACTTGTTAACCCTACTAAACAGCACTTTGAAAGGATCCTACACCAAGATCAAGTGACATTTATTCCCTGGGATACAAGTCAGACAGAAGGACAAATACTATATTATCTCACTTATAGGTAGACTCCAGAAAAGCCAAATTTATAAAAAGCAAGAGTGAAAGGGTGGTCACCAGGGGTAGTTGTGAAAGGGAGAAATTAGTTGAAGCAATGAGACAGGTAAGTTCTAGAAATTTAATGTGCATGTACTGACTATAGTTAACATAGTGTCTACCTCAAATTTGCTGAGAGAGTAGATCTTAAATGTTCTTACCACAAAAAATGTAACTACTGTACAGTGATATACTAATTACTTTGATAATGCAAATCATTTTATAGTATATGCATATATCAAAGCATCATAGTATATGCATTAAATATATAATTTCTATTTGTTAATTATATCTAAAGCTGTGGGAGAAAATTGTAATGATTAAGATATGTATAGGATAAAAAGCTAGTCTATTAATTTTGATCTCAACAATATTTTCTCTTACTTCCAGGTGATAGCGACCTTGCTGTTGAATATAGGTATAAAAGAAAGTAAGCCTTCAGGTCTAGTCTTTGCCTTGATGGCTGACCCCTCAAGTGATGATTCTAGTTATTCTGTGAGACAGGGCCCATCATCATTAAGGCAAAAAGTTTCAGTAGCTTTTTGTGCCAGTGCTAGAATGGTAATTACAACAAAGCTGAGTCTCCTTCTGAACAATAGTGACTATGAATGTATTGAACAGATACCCAGATGCTAGTGAGCATAGAATAGTATTTTTATAAATTTCTAAATCTTTTTTATATTGTTGCTAATGTCTATGTCTTCAATCCTTATCATAACTGTTGTTTCCTGTGAATTATTGTCATTTTATCCTGGGTATTTAAGTTTAATTTCCTTACTTTTCTTCTTCACATTTTAACTTTAAGTAGTATGCATTTGCAACATTTAACTCTGGTCCCTGTCTTACTTGTTAATTCTTGTTAAAGCTCCAAAAATTTAGCCCTATTTTCTTCTTACCTATAGCTACGATCAATATCTCAAAGTTGGATGCAAGGTTTCGCCCCCCTCTCCAGTCTTAGCTACCCCTGAACTTAGTTAATTCCACTCATTTATGGAGTCTTTTGTTTAGGGAAATAAAGTAGTAGTACATTTCATGAGGTCAAGATGGAATATAACAAGCCAGGTGTGGTGGCACATGCTTTTAATCCCAGTACTTGAGGCTGAGATAGGAGGATCACAGGTTCACAGCCAGCCTCAGCAACTTAGTGAGGCCATTCACAACTCAGTGAGACCCTGTTTCAAACTAAAAGAATAAAACAGGGCTGGAGGTATGGCTCAGAGGTAGAATGCCCCTGGGTTCCATCTCCAGTACCAAAAAAAAAAAAAAGATGGAATATAACTATTTAATGTCATCATGAGAATTGTCTCTAGAACTTTGGGTGACAATTCGATAGACTTTAGTTTGAAGGAGAGGTGAAGTGTGTAGCTCTAAAGAAAGGCTCGGTGACAGTGACTTTGGACACCACAGATCAGCTAGCACTGTTTGTGAAAACAGATGGTCAAGAGTCATACGTTGCTGCTGGCCATGCCCGGTGAGTCATTTTCTTTTAAATGTTGTGTTCCTACATTCCTCATACAGCCAGAGGAATAAACACAGGGAAATTATAAACACAGGAAAATTCTACAAGTTATAAACACAGAAAAGTTCTCCAGTTCTCCAGGTACTTCTTCAACACAGGTTTTCCTGTGATGGGTAACTGGTCCCAAATTATCATTTCCTAAGCTGATGTCACAAAGTAGGTTTCTGGAAGCCCTCCGTGTAATTCTTCCTTTTGAATACTTGAATATTGAAGGAGTCCATTTTTTTAACTTAAAACTAATGCTTTTTCCTACAATTTAAAAATTAATAATGATTTTTAGTCTTAGTAGTTCAGTAAAGAACATTTCAATTATTATGAGACCACTTGAATCTTAGGCAAAAAAAATGTTCTTCGATATTACATTGATTTTGGCCCGCCTAAGTAGGATATTCAGACAGAATTATTAAAATGGAAAACCTTAAAAGAAATATGGTTGATAATAGTAAATGTGTTAACTGGGCATGGTGGCACACACTTGTAATCCCAGCATTTGGGAGGCTGAGACTGGAGGATCCAGGTTCGCGGCCAGCCTCAGCTACCTAGTGAGGCACTCTACAACTTAGTGAGACCCTGTTTCAAAATAAAGAATAAAAATAGGGCTGGGGGTATAGCATATAGCTCAGAGGTAGAATGCTCCTGAGTTCAATCCCCAGTACCACACACACACACACAAAAAAAAACATGTTACAGTATAATTTTCCCACTTTTTCAAACTGTTGACTTATTTCATACTATAAGATCATATTTTTAACTAAGACATTTTGTGCCTTATCACTGAAGGGTGCCAAGATATTTGATGGTGAATATTTGCTGAATCTGATACAGCTAGTTACTTTTTAGCTCAAATTGGCAATTTATTTGTGTGGGTGTGTGGGTTCTATGCAGTCATTAAATCAAGTAACCAGAAACAGAAAGGCTGAATACAAATATGGATGTCAACTTAGGGTCAAGTTTATAATTTCTATTATTAACTAGAATATTTTTTGCGAGGTATAACAATCTAACAATCAACCTCTTATATTCTGAGATTGGTCACCCTTAGGTAACTCTCAGAATATAGAGATAGCCAAAGATGAGAAGCGTTGGAAATTCTCTAGTTTATGTTAATGAACATTCTTATAATGGCTGCCAGGGGAACAGATTTTATTGGGATTATCTTTTCTGAGTCCTCCTCATTAAGAGGTAAGGTCTAACTACAGTGAATAATTATCTTCCATTCCAGAACTACCACATCAACCGTAATGAGTAGATTTGTTAATATTTTTTTTTCCCAGATTGCCCTAGTCCTTCATCTGTAGCATTAATTTGGTGACAGCCAATAATGATTTTAACTAGCCCCTGATGCTAAAATGCACAGATGGGTTTCTTCCTGTGTGGTACAGGGAACACTTCTAAATTTCTGAGAGATTTCTATCACTCCCCGATGCACTTCCCGACAGCAATGACATTTGGCCTAATCATTTATTCTCTCAGTTACCAAGCTCCCCGCAGTGACTCTCCTAGTCGGGAAAGCTTCACTTGACTTTGAGTCACAGCTACTAACATCTGCTGCCAATATTTTGCTTGAAGTGTCCCAACTTCTTAAAGAAAACAAAACAAAACAAAGCAAAAAAAAAAAAAAAAAACCCTCAAAAAACGTGACTGTATATTTTCAGGTTATTTTCCTAAAAATAGTGTCAAACACTTTTAAAATGACAAAGGTTACACCTCTCAAAATTATTAATGAGAAAACTTTTGAAGATATAATTGGAATAACATTGGCAATGTAAAGTGGACTCATTTTATTCTACAAATAAGCCAATTTTAATAGAAAAGGCTCAGAGGAAATACAACAAAAACAATGACAAATCATTGTTCTCAGCAGTGGAGTGACCAGTTTCTTCTTCGTGTCCTATAATTTGCACATGTTATAAAATAATTATTGCTCAGAAAAAAATTGTTTGAAATGCTCAAGTACTAGTAATGTAGATAAATATCAAATGTGAAAGGAAATATAACAAAGATTATCTTTAAAAATTTTATTTTATTTTTTGGTACTGGGGATTGAACCCAGAGGCATCCTGCCTCCAAGCTACACCTCCAGCCCTTTTTATTTTTTGTTTGGAAGCAGGGTCCTCCTAGGTCATAGAGACTTTCACTATGTTTCTGTTGCTGTCCTCAAACGTCTGATCCTCCTGCCTCAACCTCCCAACTACTAGAATTATAGGCATGTGCGTGCCACCATGCCCAGCTTTCAAAATTGTAAATTATCTACTGTACTAATCTTAACTGTGACATTTATACCAGTTACCTAACACTATTTAATATACTTTAAAAATTATGCAGAGATACTTTCACTTCTCCATAGTTTTAATTCTTTCTACTTTTTTTTTTGTTGTTGTTCTTTTTCATACTCATTTTCCTTTTTCTTCCCCCGTTGATCTGCATTTTATGCAGTTGTAAATGAAAGATTATACCAGCAGTCTCTATTGAGAAAGCACACTGGCTGAGGTTCAGGTTATCAGACTGTTCTCAGGGCCCCTTACACCCTTAAAAATTTTCAATAACTTCAAAAATACTTTTGTGTGTGTGCCAGTAGGGATTGAACACAAGGGCATTCTACCTCTGTAGACCTGTTTTGTTTTATTTTATTCATTTATTTTGAAACAGGATCTCACTAAGTTACAGAGGGCCTTGCTAAGTTGCTGAGGCTGGCCATGAACCTGCAATCCTTCTGTCTCAGCCTCCCAAGTACTGGGATTCCAGGCATGTGCCACCATGCCTGACTAGTACCTTTCTTTATGTTGGTTAAATGTATCAACATTTGCCAAATTAGAAATTAAAAATGACAAGTTTTAAGACGTTATGAATTTGCTTAAAAGATGATAGAACCATAATAATATTAATATGTTACAAAAACCACCGTATTTCCTAAGCCAAAAATAAAAGGTAAGAAGGATGGAATTCTAGCTAATGTTTGGTTTAGTAGAACACAGATAAATTTATTTTATGTGCTTCTGTACCATACCATACGTCATATAGCCTCTAAAAGTCTTCCAGTCTACAATTGAGATTAATTAAAGGTGGAAGGAAGGCCAGTGGCATTTTACTTTTTTTTTTTTTTTTTTTTTTGCGGTCCCAGGGGCATCCTACCTCCAAGCAACATCCCCAGTTCTACTTTTCTTTTTTTCTTTATTTTGTAACAAGGTCTCACTAAGTTGCAGAGGGCCTCACTAGGTAGCTGAGACTGGTCAAGAACCTGGATCCTCCAGTCTCAGCCTCCCAAATTCTGGGATTACAAGTGTGCGCCACCACGCCTGGCTGCGTTTTACTATTATTAAGGAAGATTAGTGACCTTGTAAACCCTTGAACGAGTCTCACAGACATCTAAAAGTCCTCAGACCTTGCTTTTAACAACCAACAGCCTAAGACAAACTTATTTTTGCAGCCTCGTAGCATTTCATATTAATGTGCTTTCTTTATACAAATGGCTCTGTGGGGGGAAAAAAAAAGTTTGTATTGCTATGAAGTTTACATTTCCCTTTCTCCTTACAAAAAAAGTTACAATAAATATCATTATAAAGATATATTTTTCACATATAGCTATATGTAAAAGATGGACTTTTCTTTTTTTCCTGTGGTGCTGAAGGTCAAGACCAAGATCTTGGTCATATTAGGCAAACTCTTTACCACTGAGCTATACCCTTGACCCCAAGGATGGGCATTTACAAGTTAATTACTGGGTTAAAAGGTTAAAGTATGATGTGAGGATCCTTTAATTTTTAAAAAAGGCTTATAAATAATTGATTCAACTGAAGTAATGCAAACTACTGGTTTTAGGCTCTTTAAAATGCTGGAAAAAATAAATTTTAGAAATTTTGCTGTTTCTGTCCCTAAGAGTTGTAAAACAGAAACTTGCTTATGGTTTTACTCTTTAGTAGAAAGTTTGAGCATTTTTCATGCATTTACCGCTCAATTATATATCTTTCACCATGGACCTGTGGTTTCAATACTTTGGTCATTCTTCTCTTGAGTTCATTTTTCCATCCTGATATTTTAGAGCCCTCTATATATCAACTACATTAATGTCTGATTTGTTTCCTGTTTTACAAATATTTTTCCCAATGAATATGTGTACTGTTTTTATATCTTCATCAATTTGATAATTTAGAAGTTCAATATTGTACAAATTTCATAGATTATGTTCCTCCCTTGTAGATTTTATTATTTGCAGAATAATGAACTAATAATGGGAAAAACAAATAAAGCTACTTTTAAAACTTGTCATTGAATGCTATTGTTGTGAATATAATTTCTCAGCATTAATTCTGGACATCTAGATGTACATAGGTCATAAGCATTTTGTGTGTGTGTGTGTATATGTGTATATGTGTGTGTGGAATGGGGAATGAACCTTGGGACATTCTACCTCTGAGCTACACTACCAGCCCTATTTTTTTTTTTATTTGTAAATAGGATCTCATTAAGTTGCTGAGGCTGGCCTTGAACCTGAAATTCTTCTGACACATCCTCCCAATTACTAGTACTATAGCTGTGAGCCTCCATGCTTGGCTGGCCATAATCATTTGAATTCGTGGCCAGTGTAGCTAACTTAGGTTCACCTTTTTAGAGTGTGTCTATCTTGTGTCAGATCTAATTCGATATAATTTAATGGCTCAATAGATGTTTGCTTAGTGAATGAGTGGCAATAATTAGTAGAGCTGTTAATTAAATACTTCTACTCAGTGCTATTTACTGCAAGTTCCCTTTACGAGACATCTAGAGATCGAAATCTTTTTAGACTACTGTGGTTTTTAAAAGTTTATCAGGAAGTAATGGCTTCTATAATTGGGGTAATCCATCAAAATAGATGAGTTCCAAAATTATAAGAATTCCTAAATTGTCCTGAGGCAAAATCTGTCCTACTTTTATGCATGTTTCCATTTTCTTGTTAGGAAGAAGAAACACAATCTGAAATCCAAGTCTAGTTTTCCTCTGGGCATAAAAGAGAAGACCTTAGTGTAATGACTTGTCTTTTTCATCCAACCACTTAGTGTCTTCTTATTTTTTGCCATGATTAAAAAAAAAAAAAAAAAAAAAAAATCTCCACAAGGAGAAAATGTTCTCCCCAAAGAAAGGCTGTTCTTATGTTCTTAGACCTTCAGTTGCACTTTTATCTTCAATCCATTCTTCGTGATATTTCATAACTTTTCATAGTAAAAGAAAGTCCCTCAGTTAAGACTTCCTTGAATGCATTATTCTGAATTGACTTTTCTGTGCAGCATCCAAATTATTGTCATTATTAGTGACATGCTAGGACCAAATCTAATTAAAAATATTTTGTTTTATTTTGGAAAAACTAAAAAAAAAGAAGCTACTATAAAACTTGTCATTGAAATTTTATTTGGAATATGATTTCTTTGTATTCACTCTGGACATCTAGACATAGGCCATAAGCATTTGAATCCATGACCAGTGCAGTTAATTCCGGCTCATCTTTCTAGAGTGTGTCTATCTTGTAGCACACTTTATTGATATGACTAATGGCTCATGGCTCAGTAAGTATTTTCCAAATTGATAAATAGCAATAATCATTGGACCAGTTCTTACAAATCTCAATCTCAATCCCTCCCTCTGTCTCTCTCTTTCTCTCTCTCTCTCTCTCTCTCTCTCTCTCTCTCTCTCTCTCTCTCTCTTTCTCTTTCTCTCACTTAAGTTAAGGATTTGGGCTTGGGAAGACTACCCTGGACTTTTTAGAAGATCATAGTATAATTGTCGGGGTATTTAGAAGAAGGGGACAAGAAACCCAAAGTTAGGAGGAGATGTGGTCACAGAAGCAAGAGATTGGAGTGACTTGAAGAGTCCATTAGCCAAAGAATGTAGACAACTTCTAGAGGTTTAGAAGGCAAGGAAACAACTGCTTGCTGAAGCCACCAGAAGGAGTCCTGTCGATGCCTTGATTTCAGAGTTCTGACCTCTAGAACTAGAACTTGTATTATTTTGAGCCACTGAGTTTGTGGGAATTTGATGTAACAGGCTTAGGAAACTATAGTCCTCCTACTACCACTTATTTCTCTATTCCAAGCCATTGGCTGTTGTCCCTGGAGCCCAGCATCTACGCTAATGCCTAGCACTTTGATTGGATGATATTTTATGTCCAATTCCTTTGCCATTGTAGATGGAGTTCTGTGATTTGCACGGTGTGCATGCTGTGAAATTCCAGCAGCTCAGAGACCTTCCCTGCCTTTGTCCATGGAATGTAAATACATTCAAATGAAATACACTCCCTGCTCTTCAGAAGTATAGGTTGTCCTTGAACTTGGTTCTCAAAGAATTCAATCCTATCTCTTTACTGGAAGTAATATTGTATTTTAAAATTTAGAGATGCAGGGCCATGTAGATAAAAGGTCACTAGCATGGTTATGATCTCTTTGTTGTGGTACTGGTGATTGAACCTAGAGGCATTATACCTTAGAGCTATACCCTCAGCACTTTTAAAAAAAAAAATTTTGTTTTTATTGTTATTATTTTTACTAGGTTGCTAAGAGTCTTGCTACATGGCTGAGGCTGTCCTCGAACCTATAATCATCCTGTCTCAGCTTCCCAAGTACTGAGCTTACAGGTGTGCACCATCACCCCTGGCTAGTCATGGTGTTGAATACTGAATTTATTATAGTGATATCAATAGGTATATATTTAGCTTGCATTTTTATTGCATATAGACACTGAGGCATATTTCATTGCTTACTATCTCCAACCAAAATCCTTTGGTAAAACATACAAAGAACTTATCAAACCCACATTACAGTTTTCTTCTTTTACTAGTGGAAAGGGAATTGCACCTGCTTATGCATTCTGGAGTATAAAAATTCCCGTGTTAAAAATTGCTTTTAGTAAGTCAGCTCGCAGAAGGCATAGTTTGTACCTCTGAGGGGTAGAAAAAATTGATGAAAACAATTGGCTACATTCTTGCTTTGGTTTATATTAAAACTATGTAGTTTTATATTTTAGCATTTAGTTGCTCACTTATATCTATCAGGAGGAGCACAGACAGATATGGCACAAACCCCTTGGTTATATAAATATTGTTTTAATTGTAAAATAACTAACCGCTTTTAGTAAGATGGGCTGAGAAGGTTCTCTGCATATTTTTTGGCCTATAATTGGTTCCCATGGGGACCTACAGCATCCATGTTTTATGATAAAATGGAGAGCAATAGAGAGTTGCAAATTATAAAGCAATTATGACTGGGCTAGTCAATAAAGTCTCCAAATCAGTTATTAGACTGTTGTATTTCAGGTTTGTTAGGGAACACAGAGTCCAGAAATGTTGCCATTAACTAATGTGTAATTTGGTCATATTTCTTGGTAAGATAATAAGACTTTTCATTTCCTTCTAATCCAGAGTTTCTCTAGATGGTTGTGCAATTTGAAGCAATATGATTAATGTCTCCACTGAATAATTTAAAAGTAGTTTCTCCAAAGAAATGAGCCCCATTTCATGGGACTGAGTACAATCTTTAGTGGATGGTCAGACTCTGGATTCAGATGGGCCAGCATTTCCATCCACTTACTAATGATCTGATGTTGAGACAGTTACTTAATATCTCTGAGACATAGTTATATAACCGGCATAACGGAGGTAATCATATACTTCATTTGAGTCATTTTGGAAATTAAACAATTTGCTGTATCTGAATAGCTCTAAGCAATATCATATTGTGGTAATAAGTAAATTCTCCGATCTCAGTGTCTTAATATTTAGAGTTGGTACTGCTTGTTTGTGTTGGAAAGTTAAGTGTTGAGGGCTCTGCTGCACCCTCGGAACCATTTTCCCCACCCATAGACCATGTAGCCTCCAAGGACCAATGGCAGATGGAAGGGGTGCCCAGCCCTCCAGGGCTGACTCAGAATAACACTGGTCACTTTTGTGAGTTTCTAGGCCAGGAAGGTGTGGAAGCATATGAGGAATGAGAGCATGGATATGTGCCAGCTCAGTCTTTCTCACACTACGATGCTTAGCACACTTCTATTCCCAGTACTTAGGAGCCCAAGACAGGAGGGTCGCAGGTTCGAAGCCAGCCTCAGCAACTTAGAGAAGCTCTCGGCAACTTAGCGAGATCCTGTTTCCAAATAAAAGATTAAAAGGTGCTGGGGGTGTAGCTCAGAGGTAGAGTGCCCCTGGGTTCAATCCACAGCACCACAAAATAAATAAATAAATTAATTAATTAATTTAATTAAATGCTAAGCCAGATACCTGACCCTTGGTTAGACTAGCTCAACCAGTGCTGCCGTCTTGACCTTCCTCATCACGATTACTTTCAAGGCAGCGCACAAGTTGAATCCATCACCAGCTCTGTGTCTTGGGGAAAGCTCTGCAGACTCTCCGAATCTCCATCTCCTGCTTTGAACACAAGATTTCCCTCCTCCAGCTGGCCGTAGTGACTAAATGAAATAAAGCATAAAGCAGTACCTCGTGGTGTGTGCCTGCTAAACAGTTGGCCACATTTTCACGTTGTTTATCCGTTGGTGAGAACCAATGAAAGACTTCTGTCTGCACGTTTGTAATGTAATACTGTTGAATTCCTTAACTTACGTTACAATGTGCATGCTCATACAAGATCATGGAAGCTTCCCGTTGTGTCAGATATACGTAATTGGATGGGTCTTTATTAAGTGCCTTCGGTGTCCTGGGGCCTGAGGACAAGAGGTGGACAGAAAGGTGAAGGCTTTGTCCTCATGGAAATTGGATTCTAGGGCAGTAAAGAAGGAAACAGACAAAGAAACAAGAGCATTTAAATTAGTTGCTATATTAATTTCTGATCCTACTGATTATTATTAACATATGAAAAACAGAAAAATTTGGTTAAGAATGGCTGATTAGGACTTTTGTGTACTTGAGAATGCTTTGTCTGAAAATTCAACAGTTCCTAAAGTTTAAAAAGCAACAGGTCATAAAGCAATAGTAACAAATATCTTTGGAGGAAATGCCTTGTTGGCAGGGGAAATTCCAAATATCAAGACCCTAATGCGAAATCTGCCTTAGTCAGCTCAAATGTAGTTAAAGCAGAACAAAAATAAGCATAATTGTTAGGAACAAGGCTATTGAGATAAGTAGGGACTTTTCATTGTCTGTGAATTCTATGAAAAAAGGGATGTTAGCCAGGCATGGTGTCGAATGCCTGTAATCTCAGTAGGTAGGAGGCTGAGATAGGAGAATCATAGGATTGAGGACAGCCTCAGCAATATATCTAGTCTCTTAGCAACCTAGTGAGACCCAGTTTCAAAACAATGCAATAAAAAAGGGATAGGGACCGGGCATGGTGGCGCATGCCGGCAATTCCAATACCTGGAAGCTCAACTAGGAAGATAACAGGTTTGCATCCAGCCTCATCCACTTAGCAAGGACCCCCACAAATAATTGAGACCCTGTTTCAAAATTTAAAATAAAAATAGGGCTTGGCAGGGTGTGTGTGGCTCAGAGAGGTGGAACACTGCAGTTCAGTCCCCAGTACCATACTATACTACACACACATACACAACACACACACACAAAAAAAAAAAAAGAAAAAAAGAAAGTCTGATTTTTCCACCAATACTTGATTTTAAACTATTACAGGTCTTTAAGCAGGATAGGAATGTAACCAATTTTTTTAAAAGGCTACTCTAACCAAGATATGGAAAATTTATAATAAGAGCTATTGCAGAATTCTGGAAAGAGATGGTAGTATTCTGAATGAGGTCATCTACTTGTACCTCTTTTTTGTAGGACTGCTTGTGGTGAATGAGGTTCAGGAATGGGTGAATCAACATGTATTTTTCTAGATTCTCGGTTGTGAGAAAGTTTAGCACTTAACTTCATTTACTAGTTCATAAATGTTCTCCAAGGAAAACTCTGATAGAATTTACAAAAATGGGCTTATACATCCAAGGGAAGTAAATTTTACTTGAGGGTCAAAACCAGAAAGTTTGTTTTCAATGGAAGGCTCACCCAGGGCCCGCATGAATTGGTTAACCGACAGGTCTGGATAACTTCCTTGTTTAAAAAGAACCCTGTTGTATGTAGGTTTAATTGTCCTACTGAATGCCAATATTAGACTGGCATTTTGAGTGTGTTAAGTAGTCTGTTGTACTCTACCACATCGCTGCCTGTCTGATGTATTATCCAGGAACAAGTCAAAGATATAAGACACCATATTCTCTGACACACGTAATATCAAGGTAAAATAGGGTAAATACAGTTATTATTTCAGAAAAGTTATTCCATGATGCAACCCCGAGGAGCCTATCTTGGAGAGAGAAATGGATAAAGCCCCTTAGAATGCTGAATTAAATCTGCCCTTTATATTTTCAAGCATGCCCAATAAGCGAGTTTATATTGAGCAGGAGGTTCTATCATCTGCGATGGTAAGCTGTAACATGATGCATATGGTGCAAATAAATAAATAAATAATCTGATCCAAGTTTGTTTATGTGTAACTTCTGCCGAGAGATTACCTCCCAACTTCTGGAACATTTCTTTATGCTTAGTAAGTTATGACTTTGTAACTCAGGGTCAAAGTTCCAAATTCAGCACACAAATCCCCTGCCTTTGGCAGTTAAAGACAGTGATTATGGGCAGAGATTAAAATTACCGTGGGCCAACCTCTGTAATTTTCTATATTAAGTCCTGGGCCGGTGCCACCATGCTCGTAAAGTAAGGTATCAGTAACTCATTTAGAATTCCTTTTCACATGAAATGGTCAGATAAAGAATTCTGTTAAGGCCAGTAAAAGGGATAAATCTGAGCCACTCTAGTTTTGTGTTTTAAATAAAACACTATGAATCCACACCATGAAATATGCTTTTTCCCCTTTTTTTTTTTTTTTTTTTTGTGGAGGATTGGGCATCCCCTTCAACGGCGTGGAGCCGAAAGCTTCATGGGTCTTTTTTCCTAGATGTCCCACCAAGCGTTTGAATGAGTTAACCATTTGTTGCCTAGTTTCTCTGTCACTGATGGCCATTTAAGGGGACAACAAAGGACAGCTCACAGAAGACCTGCTCTTCAGCACAGCCTGCATGAGATCATACAGAGCAGGGGATCTGGGCTGTCCTGCGTGGAGGCATTTACAGGATCTTCAGTGGGTCATGCATCCCTTCATCTACATGTGCTTTAAGAATGGTGCCATCTGGGACCGTTCTGATGCCACCTGACTCTTGTTCTAGTTCATATTTAACTGGCAGTCAAATATGTATGAACATATCCAATTCATACTTAAGTTCCAGTTCACATTTAATTTCTAGTCTTTGTTTTGTCTTTTCTAGCTCTTGAAGCTGATGCATCTAGTTATGCTTTTGACCTCATTCAGGAATAATTTTAGATTCTAGAGTAACTGTTGGAAAGTCTAGTGAAGTAATGCAGGTGTTAAAAAAATAATCTGAGCCTTTTATTTTAATGTTTTCATGTATTCTATGAATGACTTTGAAATAGTTCAGCTCCCAAAAAAGAGAAGGATGTTAAAAGAGTATATACTCTCTATGAATATTAGGTGATAGCAAATGGGGATTTGTTAAATTATTTTTTCTACATCTATATATGTTTGAAATTTTTCATTTCCTAAAAAATAAATAAGCCAGGCATGGTGGTGCATGTCTGTAATCCCAGTACTTGAGAGGCTGTGACAAGAGGATCACAGATTCAAAGACAGCCTTAGCAACATAGTGAAATACTCAGCATCCTGGTCATAGTCTATTTCAAAACAAAAATAAAAAGGGATGGGGATATAGCTTGGAGGTAGAATGTCCCTGGGTTCAATCCTCAGTATCAGACTCACATAAATAAATTAAAATAAATAAATACAAGTTTATAGAGATGCTGGAGCAATTTTTATTTGTTTGTTTTAAATAAAGTTTTAGAAGTCTTATGTCATTAATAAGTCAGGCTCAAATATATGCGAGAACAAACTATAAGTATAAAGAAAGAAAAAATGCTACATTTCTACGACATTGTTCAATTTCACATTGTGAGTACTAGAATTTACTGGTTAGCGTATAATTGAAGCCATTTTTACTTATGATATCACAAAAGATATTTTTGTTTGTAAATGTATAATTGTATATACATCTTTATACTAATAATACATACCTAAATAGATCATTTGAAAAATGCACTTAAATCTTTTTTATTTATTTATTTTTATTAATTGGTGCATTGTAATCATACATCTTTGTTAGGTACAAGCTAATAAAGGCATATATGCACACATTTCTCATTTAACCCCTTCCCCAATTCCCACCCCACTCCGTCACCCTCACTCCTTCTCAAGTTTAGTTTACTGATTGACTTTGATATATTTGTGAAAGTACATCATGTGCATTAGAGTGCCACCTCATGCCCCCCAGGCCATCACTTTCACTTAAGTCAACTTCTTTGCTTATCTAGGGTTTCTCCTTTTTTATTCGGAGTCCCTCTTATGCCTCATCTTCTCCCTAGCATCCGCATATTAGGGAGAACATATACTTTTTTACTCTTTGTGACTGACTAATCTCACTTAACATAATGTTTTCCAGTTGCATCCATTTCCCTGCAAATAACATGATTTTGTTCTTCTTTATGGCTGAGTAAAATTCCATTGTGTACATATCCCATAGTTTTGTAATCCATTCATCGGTTGATGGACATCTTGGCTGCTTCCATAGTTTGGCTATTGTGAATTGTGCAGCTATAAAAATAGATACACATGTGTCGGTTTGATAGTTTGGTTTCCATTCTTTTGGGTAGATACCCAGAAGTGGTATTGCTGGATCAGATGGTAGGTTCATTCCCATTCGTCTGAGGATCCTCCATACTGTTTTCCAAAGTGGTTGCACTAATTTGCAATCCCACCAACAATGTATTAGAGTTCCCACTTCTCCGCACCCTCACCAGCATTTATTGTTGTTTGTGTTTTTTTCTATAATTGCCATTCTGAATGGAGTTAGGTGAAATCTCAAGGTAGTTTTGATTTGCATCTCCCTGATTGCCAATGATGTGGAACATCTCCTTATACATTTATTGGCCATTTGTATTTCTTCTTTTGTGAGGTATCTATTGAGATCCTTTACCATTTTTTTTGATTGGGTTATTTGTATTCTTAGCTGTGATTTTCTTGAGTTCTCTGTGTATCCTAGATATTAGTCCTCTATCAGAAGAGTAGCTGACAAAATTTTTCTCCCACTCTGTGGGCTCTCTGTTGAGGTTCTTGATAGTTTCCTTTGTTGCACAGAAGCTCTTCAGTTTAATGCAACCCTATGTATTGATCTTCCTTTGAGTTGCTTGTGCTTTTGGGGTCTTGTTGAGAAAGTTTTTACCTGTGTCTATAAATCTTTTTTTTTTCTATTTCCTTTTACACACACCCATGTACAGATAAATATGCAATATCTAAAATTATTTATACCCCTTCCACCCAAAGAATGTGTTTTATCAACTATTCAATTTGGGTTGGTCAAGTAATGCTGCAAACTTTCTTTTAAATTTGGATTTTTGTAGGTGTAATTGCCTCATTACAAAAAAAAAATGGGAAAGGTACAATATTGTCAAAAGAAAGAAACCAACAATAAAACAAAAAAGCTTGAATTTATAGAAAAAAACTTTAAAATCAAGAAATATTCTATACTGCATTTCCATTTTTTTTTTTTTTTTTGCGGTACTGGGGATTGAACTCGGGGGCGTTCTACCTTCGAGCTACACCCCCAGCCCTATTTTTTTATTCTTTATTTTGAAACCGGGTCTCACTAAGTTGCGGAGTGCCTCACTAGGTAGCTGAGGCTGGCCGCGAACCCGGATCCTCCGGTCTCAGCCTCCCGAATGCTGGGATTACAAGCGTGCGCCACCACGCCCGGCCTGCATTTCCATTTTGATGACCACTGTAATCACAGTGCTAAATTGGAGTGACTGTCACCTACATAATAGGAAATCCCTTGATTCCATCCCCGCCCCCCCCCCAGGCTTTAGAAGCAGCAGCTCAGACACTGGAGGGTACAGTGTAAACATACTAATTATGTTAGGAAGAATAACTATGACTGACTGAATATTTGAGCTTCATTCTTCCTCTGCTTTTCAAACAATGTTCCATGACTTCCTCTTTTTTACTCCTTTGATACAGATAATAGGTAGACAGAGATGCAAATATAGAAGGAGCTGGGTCAGAAACCCAACATTTCCTTTTGGAGAACTCCAAGCAAGAGATTAGAGGAGAACCTAGAGGTCAAATCATGAAGGTTAAAGGTCAGGATCCTGGATCAAAGGAGAATGAATCCTCGGAGGCAGATGAGAGGACAAAGGAAGAGGAAAAGACAGAGAGAAAGAGCTTTCAAATGGGATCTCCTGGCTCTTGTGTTTATCTAAGATACTAGGGTAGATTGAATAGCTTTTTAATATTTTTAAATTGATTCTCTCTGCACTTGGGTCTTATTCTGAGGCTGGCCCATGAACAAGGTCCTCTTTGTTTAGATCGCAAAATCACTTAAACATAAAATATTCACTCTACCTCCTTGGTTGAAGCTCACCAAAGGCGCACAAATGCATGCCCACCAAGGAGTCTCCTTTTCTTCTTACTTTCATCTTCTTTTCCACTGAAGCTCTGGTTCCTTTGAAATCACTTTATTGCTCCTTCTCTGAACTTCTTTGGGCCTAACAAGAGGACATTTCTATCCTGCTCCCCCTTGTCACTAGAGAATTAGTACCCAAAGGGATCAGAATGACTCTCATTAATTCTTACAAGGACGGACCGTAAGTAATCTCTCCCCTATAACTCATTTAAATAAAAAGCAATTAGGGAATTTTATCTCTGCAAACAAATAAAACCCAGATCTTAAGGTTTGATAATTAAAGTGTAGGTACTTAATTAGGGACAGCTAGGCCTTAAAACCTGACTTTCCTTTGAGATGTGCACCTCCCTCCTCAGGTGCTCTGCTAGCCTCTCCAGGTCCCTTTTACTCTGGCACAAGAGCTATCAAGAGAGGACCCACCTGTAGTATTAGTAGGTCTCTGACCTCCTCTCCTATCACTTTCCATTTTACTCCCATACCACCCTGCACTGTCAAACACACGCTAACCACAGGACATTTGTACTTGTGTTCTTTTGCCTACAACACTTTTCAGCCTCCTCATATCTCTAAAGTTTGCTGCATCCTTTTTTTTTTAAGTATTTGCCAAGACCATTCCATATGATTGAATAATTGAATGCAGGGATGTTCTACCTCTAAGATGCATCCCCTAGGCCTATTTTGCTTTTTACTTTGAAATAGGGTCTTGCTAAGTTACTATTGTACACTGACCTTGAACCTGCAATCCTCCCATCTCTGCCTCCCAAGGACTGGGTGGTACATGTTCCACCATATG
Source organism: Graphiurus murinus (assembly GCA_004027655.1). Classification (NCBI taxonomy): domain Eukaryota; kingdom Metazoa; phylum Chordata; class Mammalia; order Rodentia; family Gliridae; genus Graphiurus; species Graphiurus murinus. The sequence continues at coordinate 53,647 of PVLC010005566.1, forward strand.
CAGCTTAAAAAATTTTTTATATATTTTCTTGTCTATTAGCTGTCTCTCTCCTACAATATAATTCCCATAGCACTAATATTCATTGGTTTAGTTCTACAGGATCTAGAATAATACCTGGCATGTAGTAAGAGCTCCATAAATAATTATTCATTGAGTGAATTCATGATCTGCTGTTACTGTTGAGAAAAGGCTATAATTATTCAATATTTTAACATGTAAAGAGGAAAGATTACACTATGGTCCAGGGGGCAGTGTGGAACGAGTTGTGGAATATTATAGACCTAGTATTAGAGCCAATTTCTGATGCTTATGTGATACTTCAAGTCACTAACTTCTCAGAATTTTAGTTTTTCTTTTATTCTCAAAATTGATTTCAACTCAAAAACAGGTTTTGACAAAGAAACAAGAATGCATTCAGTCACCTAACACAATGTCAAACATACCAGACACTTCCTTCCAAAATTAGTTACCATGTAACTGCCTTACAAAAGTTCTTTAGAATTTACAGCTCATATCAAATCGAAATTGCAATTTATTTCCTGCCATGTTTGTATATTCCAAGCGGAATCACATTCTCACACATCTGTTCTCACTAGATTTTGAAAAGAAGGCAGAGGATTCTACCTCCTGGCTTTCTAAACTCAGGTTCTCAGAACCAGCTTCCCATCTGAGTGACCAGGTAACTGATTCTAGATTTGGGCTTCTTCCAAAGGACCTCTTCTCTTCTCTTCTGAAAGGCTCAGGGTATTTGCTAAATGGTATTCCAATGTGATATGCCCCTTACCCAAACAGGAGCAGCTGACCAACTCTGATACAAGAATGGTTATGTTCCCCTGCTTATACAGTGAGAGAGACAGACAGTGACTTCTTTTGTGCTCACCTTCTTTGAGGGCAGCTAAAGAAGGGAAAAAAAGTAAAAAAAAAAAAAAAATGGTAGTACCGGTCCATTGCCCTTTATATTTCCTGGCTAATGGGACAGTGTCTCTCACAACCTCTATCTACAAGAGCAAAACAAAGCAGAGTATTTTATCATAATGTAGTGCGTTTATGTCCTTTTTCAAAGCCAGGTCTGGTAAAACAGATCATAATCCATTTAAGAAAGAAGGGCTCTTTCTCACCGCTTTAAGTTTTATAACCTAAAATGGAACCTTTGAACTCTCTTCATTCTGAAGTGCGTCTCTGGGAGCCCTGCCGAGTTTCAGCTCTATTTTCAATTGACTGTACAATTCCTGTGGTAGGAATAAAATGAGAGTCATGGCTATAGGAAAATGGTCCTCAACATAATATATTTTGTATGCACTCCAACAATATTGAGAGTACCTAGCATTCATGCGCCTTGGTGCTTCAAACAAGCAATTCCTCTGCTGGCCTTGTATAATGTTCCAAGTGCTTGTCACTCTTTCTCTCATTCAGCACATCTTTGCTGCAGGCTGTTACGTGCAAGGTTTGAAGCTGAATGACCATCATAAAGTCACATAATCCTGCCAGTCAGGGGGCAGACTCAATTTATAAGTAAGTTCCAGAAATTCAATACGGCTAAATTTCTACAAAGAATAAATGTAATACAAAGATGTGGAAAAAAAAAAAAAAAAACTATGTCAACAAAAGCATCATATTTATATAGCCTACTTCAGCTATCCTAAGCTTGTAAGAACTACATCAAATATGATTTTTTTTTTCCTTTTAGCGAAGTTTTGTAAATTTCCAGACGGCTAAGTATGACTACTTATACTGGTATCTAATCATCACAGACCCTAGAAGTGTGTACTAGGTTCAGAACAAAATATTTATTTCTCTGATAATGATTATGTTTAATTCAAAAATTAATATTGAAGCCAGGCGTGGTGGCGCATGCTTGTAATCCCAGCATTCGGGAGGCTGAGACCGGAGGACCCGGGTTTGCGGCCAGCCTCAGCTACCTAGTGAGGCACTCTGCAACTTAGTGAGACTCGGTTTCAAAATAAAGAATAAAAAAAATAGGGCTGGGGGTGTAGCTCGGAGGTAGAATGCCCCTGAGTTCAACCCCCAGTACCGCAAAAAAAAAAAAAAAAAAAAAAAATTAATATTGCTAAACTTCAACCAATATGTAACCAGGCAAATTGGCAATGATCTTAGAAAACCTGGGAAGGATTTCCAGTGCCTACTTTACAAGACAGCCTTTTTGACAGACTTATTAAACATTAAATGCGTTATTAAGAAACTTAGGGACTCTTTTTATGCAGAGACATTTTAAAAACCTGCTGGATATGTCTACTGTGCAACTGAATTAAGCTCTTAGGACAGTTGTCAGGGCGTCTTCTGTCTGCCCTGAAAATGAATAGGTAAGCTTGCTAAAATCGTGTGTGTGTGTGTGTGTGTGTGTGTGTGTGTGTGTAAAACCCACTATAATTTACTGTGTTTCAGGAACTATATTATACTTGGGGAATGCAAAGATGAATAATTCAGAAATGCTACACTCAAGAAGCTTTTGAATTAGAGGGAATGACATGTAAACAAAGAAGAGAACCGAGGTGTTTTACAGATGTTGAATTACAAGTGTACTTGGTAGATGCAAACAGGATGGAATGGGAATTGACTTGTGGGTATTCTTATTACTTAATATCTGCTTTGCTATCAGAAAGAATACTCCTTAAGGAGTATTCATAGTCCTCCTAGGACTATGTCTTCTTTATGTATTGCCCAGCTGTTCATAGACAGCACAAGACGTGATACATGGTACCATGTTTGAAATGAATTTTGAGTGAATTTCAGGCAAGGAGGAATGAAGAAGTTGAATTAATATTTTGAAACTTAATTAATGGTAAGTCCTCTCTATGGACATTAGTGTGTAGGAAAGAGGCCAGGAAAGATTTTGTGGGAGTGATTGGAAAGGGAGAGCCAGTCCAGTCCAGACGGGAGCAGAGTAAGAAAATCACGAAGGTGTGAAAGGTCTCAACCATCTTTTTGTAGTTCTTTACGTGGAGATAGAGAGATGTATTTTTAGGTCCAGGTGTTAATGGCCTTTGGTGCTAAGGAGTTTAGACTTTAGCCTACAATTGGAGTTGTTGGGATTGACGTAGAATTTGCATTTTAGCGAGATCTATAGATAGAGTCCATCTATAGAGTCCACAGAAGGTGCCTACCTGCAAGGCTCACTCCAAGCGGGAGAACTGGTGCCTAAGAAAAATGGAATTCTGAACAATTACTCGACCTTTCCTGGGATAGTCTGTCCCTAAGATATTTTGCCTTTTTCTTGCTGTAACAAGAATGGATGGCTATCACATGTTGGAATCATTTATGTGTATTGTCTTTACATTAAAATTTTCTATTAGGCGGGCCTACCTTCATTACATATTTTCCTTTTTTTATGATTCTTCTGGTTGACTTATCCATGGATGTTTACAGCATGAACAATCTTTGACACCTCTTTAAAAAGACAAAAACTCAGTTTCTAACACCTGGGTTAGATTTATATCGTATTGATTACTAAGGGGTTCAGGTTACATGAGAGCACTCTTCAAATCTCCACAGTGTCGGTACCCTGACTCTTGAGTTAGGAAGGGTTCAGTTTCAAGTCATTGCCTCTGTAAATCCTTCATCACCTGAAGGTGAGGTTGCTGGCCTGGCTGATACCTTCTGCCTTGCACCTGCTATCTCCAGTAGAATCTACAGCTTCCTCTTTGAAACTTGAATGGTATTTATTTCTACTAACTCAGTTTCTGTATTATGGAAGTCCTTTCAACCTCTAGCATGAGAAATAATTCTTTAGAAAGCATGAGGAAAATTGAGATGTATTTTTTTTTTCTTGACCTGAGATGGAAATCAATTTGGAGCTATCCGAGTGTTTACTTCCTTAGTAGAAGAACTGTAAGCCAATACTGTAAAGAATCCTGTTTTACATTCAAAGATTCTTCCTTTTTCTTCCCCTACTCACTCCGTATGTATTTTCTTAGAGCAGTTAACTCTGCATGCAATTAGAGTTACACCTAGAATCAGAACTAGAAATTCTTTGAACTTGTTTCTTTTTCCCCTTTTTTAGTAGGTTAGCTAGTTGTATTTCATCATGGAAATTTTGGAATCCTCTGCTCCTTTAAAAAAAAAAAAAAAGGTTATGATCCATTTTCGAATTCCTTTAAATGCTAGTAGAGAAGTGATCTGAAAGAAGTTATTTTGTCTATCTGAATGGATTTATTTAATAATCAGGTCAATAGATAATGTCAGTGTACTACTGTCAGTTATGTTGTGAGACCACAGGAGTATATGCAAGGCAGAGGTGAGCAGGGTTAAGCTCTTGGCCTCAATGAATAAAATCCTCATATAGGTGGAGGCGAGCATGGAAATTTAATGAGCTATAACTCACGCCCTATCGATGAACATTTATACATTATAGTACATCATAATTATGGTACAGTACTGCAGAGAATTTTTTAAAGATTATACATGCTCATACTAAACTCTCTTCTCATATAATTAAGATAAACAAACAAAGCTGACATGCTAAGTAGCATTGCTCTCTTAGGATTAAAACAAAAAACCTAGATAGATGGCTGGTTAGATAGAAATTTATGTATTTTTCTAGAAGGAATCAGAAAAAGGGAAAAGTTATAAAGAAGTCTTCTATTTTCTCTGTTTAACTTTTGATAGCTAAACTTTTATGTAGTTGGAACTTACTAACTTTATACATGTTCTTCTAATACACATAAATATTATATACATATATATTTATTTATGGTACTGGGGATTGAACCCAGAAGCATTCTACCTCTAAGATACACCCCCCAGCACTTTTTATTTTTATTTTGAAAAAGGGTCTTCCTATGCTGAGAGTCTTTCTAAGTTGCTGAGGCTGGCCTTGAACTTGTGATTCTTCTGTCTCAGCTTCCCAGGTGGGATTACAGGTGTGTGCCAGCACACCTGGTTTAGTATACTTAAATATGTTTAATATCAAAGAGGAAATAATCTGGAAGATTATAATAGTACTTTTCTTCTTTGGGATTTTTCTAGTAATAAATCATCTTATATATAGTATGTACATGATCTATGCATGTTTTTTGTTTAATTAATATATGTAAATACTATAGATGTATACATAATCTACACATATGATATACAGTACTCAGAGAGTTCTACCAGAGGCAAATACAGTGCCTTTGAAACAAAGAAGGGGGAGGATGAGGCCTGGTCAGAATACATTCCAATATTATTTAATAAGTAAGTGTCTGTTATTTTTAAAGACTTTCTTAAAAACCTTTCCCTTCCAATTGCGTATGGTTCCTGATCTGTAGTCAGATCTGTCAATTGTTCTTGAAAGTATTGGCAGCCGAGCATGGTAGGGCATGCTGGTAATCCGAGTAGAGTACTTGGGAAGCTGAAGCAGGAGATGGATTGAATTTCCAAGTCAGTCTCCTCAATTAAGTGAGGTGCTCAGTAACCTAGGGAGACCCTGTTTCCAAGTAAGAAATAAAATTGGACTGGAAGTGTAGCTTGGAGGTAGAATGCCTCAGGGTTCAATGCCCAGTACCAAAAAAAAAAAAAAAAGAAAAGAAAAGAAAGGGAAAGTATTGGCAAGGTCCATTTGTCTTTTTTCTTCATTTGGCGACAATGTTTCACTTATTTTCACTCTGAAAGAAATTGAATGTTCCCATCAGCAAAAACATTGTGTCACATCAACTTAATTTGAAACAACATTATGTTATTCCCCTTATGTGGTTTGGGTTTCCCTCTCAAAACCATCTTCTTATGTAATATGATATTTATCAGAGAATTGTTGCATTAAAAAAATATATGTGCTCTGTAATCCTTAAGACAGAGAGGTGTTCTTAAGATCATTATTTGGTCCACAATATTTATTTTATTGAAGGTTATTTGGTCAGTCTTGTTTCTAGTCAGGCATTTTCTTCAATGCTTTTATCATCACTGTAGAGAATTTCTTTCCCATAAGACACAGAATTATATATGAAGCTACATATAAGCAGAAATCCATTACTAAGGAATCAAGTTAGGAAGATACATACAAATTATGTTTTCTTTGAGGTGTATATTAGCTATTTATTTATCTCCATTTTATGGTTTATATCTTTTGGCCTAAGTGATAGAGATGAACATGTATCTGACACTGATAAGTATAACCTATGTTATTTGCTCATTCTGTTAAAGTGTTATTAGAGAGACAGTATAATTCATTTGAAGAGATCTGATTGGCTGCTTAGTTTTTTTATTCTAACTTATAGCCAGAGAACCACTGTGATCATTTTTTATTGAGCATTCAATCATGTTGACTCAGCTCCAAATTATGTAGTCAATCACAAGCACTGCTTAAAGTGTGTGTGTGTGTGTGTGTGTGTGTGTGTGTGTGTGTGTGTGTGTTTTAACCTCTGAACATTTTTCACCTCTGAATATTTTTACCTCTGAACATTAAAAGTAAGCAGTTGGAGAAGACATTAACTTAACAGTCAAGGGATCACAGGTCTGGATACAATTTTGCCACCAAAATTGGTAAGCTGGTAGTTTATTAAACTTTTATTTTTATTTTTCTTATTGACAAAACAGTTTCAATTAGGTAAATTTGGGGGAGTCCTACAACAGCACCTATATAAGCTTTCTAGCATGGAATTTCATTACATCTAAGAATTACTCAAATTGTTACACATTACTTATTATAATATACAAAGCATGATTACATGGTAAAGGGGATACTAGGAACCAAAAGGACACATCACCAAATAGTCCTGCTTTGCCTTATTTATGCAAAATGTTTTCTAACTCCAAAATAATTCTATGTTGTAACATTCAAGCATTTTTTTTCCTATGTAAATCATGGTTTACATGTGGTGTTCATTAGTTTTGCATTTTTAAATACATGCAAACACATACACACACACACACACACACACACACACACACACACACGAAGGCTATCCTGTATCCTATGTTGGGCAAAATTGGGGTTGGGTAAATGAGCATTTTATAACAAAACATACACAGACATAGCAGAAGCCAGTCAATCTTTACTTGTCAGTAGGATGACAGAGGGCATTCTTAGTAACTTACCAAACTGAAGGTATTTATGTTTCCAAAAGAAAATAAAAAATGAATTTACCTTAACTTTGTTCAGCAAAATCTTCATCGTTGTTTCATTTGTTTGCTTGCTTTAAACAGCAAATCCTGTTAACCATTAGGTCATCATATTTGTTTATATATTTTGTATATGAAGTTTGGAAGACAAGAAATACTCCAATAAGCAAGGCAACAGTAATTACTCCTTCATAATTACCATGAAACTTTATTGCCGTGCATTGTTGTAATTATATTTTAAACACTCCCCATTCGCATGATAGACCGTAATGTCTTCCAGCGCGTTGCAATCTGTGGCTTATAACATCATCTCACTTCTGCAAAGGCCTCTTCCTCATTTAGTCTCTATTTTAACTACTGTTGAAAGAGCCTGAACACAATGAATTGGCATCATAATCCTACAATGAGAAAAATGCAGGCACTACGATATTTCTGTGCAGCTGAAATCATCTCATTATTCATAGGAGTTCATTGTTTAACTTCGAGGATATATTCTTCCTTCTGTGAAGGAGCCGGTCATGATCAAACCAGTTCTGCACCAAACCATCTGGGGCTAGGGTTAAAAAAAAAAAATCCAGATTTTGATTCACTTGGTCTAAGGTATGGTGTGAAGGGAGGCAAGTTTCTGGATTTCTAACAAGCTCCCAGGCCACAGGTCTCGATCAACATACTCACTTCTATATTCGAAGACAACAGACCACACAGTTTAGGGGAAGAAAGATTTATTTGCCCACAGTTCTTTTGGAGATCCCAGGGTTTCTGTCCATGTCAGGTTGAGTTTCATGTGCAGAGCTCAGGATAGTGGCAGAAAGCAGAGAAGGGGAGAGGTCAGGGTCTCTGTTTTACATCATGGAGACCAGAAGCAAGAAAGAACTGGAAAGAAACTGGAAAGGGGAGGAGACAACCATAGATAATCCTCAAGGCCACACCCCCAGGAGCCCCTCCTTAGCAACCAAGCCCAACTTCCAACATTGCTACCTTGCTTCCATGAGGACTGGGGGGACATTCTGAGTCCAAACCACTTTACCATGATACCGCTGCTAACATCCCATGGAGCTTACTGAGAGAAGTATCATCTGCATGTATTATCTATAGCTAGGTGCAAAATGCTGTTAACAGTATGTATACACACACGCGCACACACACACACACACACACACACACAATCACATACTTTACCCAGTCCCTCTAATGCTCACGTCTACATTCAGGTCTCAAGCTAATTTCTACCATCAGTAGACTCATTTATCACAGAGACAGCATCTTACCTGTGAAGTTGGTCAGGACAGCATGAGATAATCTGGCTTTGCGATGAGCCAGGGCAGAGTCAAGAATGCTTCCCAGGGGTTTGCCAAGTGGAGGGTGTGGCTGTGGGAAATTGGGAAAGAAAATTCTGGGAAGGAAGATGGCCTTCAGGAGGAGGGAGGATTTGGATGAAGATGAATAAGAGGACACGAGTCTTTCCTTCAAATAAGGAATTTCCTCTTGCAGGTATTTAGGAATTCTGTGAGAACTAGAAAATTACTTAATTCTTAATTCACCTAATTTGCTAATGTTTTCCCCATTAAGCTCAGTGAATGAAATATTCATTAGTTTATGGGAAACTAACAATTCCAACTCCTGGTATTCAGGGATATAATATCATAAATATACATCCATCTTTTTAAAAGAAAACATTTAAAAATTCATCTTAGAATCTTTTTTTAACTCATTTAGACAAAAATATTGTGGCCTGGTTCATTTTCCCATCATAATCATATTTAAGTCAATAGAGCAACATTTCCTGTTTCAACCTGGCAATATCAATAAATACAAACAGGGTACTTTTACTACCATTGACTGACCAGCTTATGAAGGTTCTTGAGTCTCAGGTACGCTAAGATTTGAGACCTTCAAGGAAATTATAAAATTCACAAAGACAGTTCTCAAAGACATAATGGGTAGCAAAGAAAGACTTACTCTGTTGACTTTTGAAATTTCTCATAGTGCTGAACCAGATTTTTCAAAGTTCTTTTCAATCAAAAATTTCAAGTAGCTTTAAAATTCAAAATCTGTATATTTAACTCTTGGAAATCTACAATATGGTTATTGTAAATGTACAATTATGATTATTTGGCAATGATTGCTTCTGCAAATTTTTTAGTATGTCGGTGCATAGAAGAGTTCTGAGTTGGTAACTCACTCAGGGTCTTGCTCTTGAGCTTGGTGGTTTAGCTGCTGCCTGGATTTCAACCCCAGGTCGATGACCTGGAGCAAGTCAGAGAAAGATGTTAATTTACCTCATAGGGTTGTGGTGAAAGTTAGGTACCATGATCTATGTGAAATGGAAGTGTTTGATAAACACTGATTATTGACACCAAGTCACCAAGTAGTAAAAGAAAGTTTTTCCTTGTATAATGCTCTTTGGCAAAAATACATAGATAGATAGATAGATAGATAGATAGATAGATAGATAGATAGATAGATGAAGAAGAAGAAGAAGGAAGAGGAGGAGGAGGAGGAGGACGAGGAGGACGAGGAGGAGAAGAAAAAAAGACTACAGTGTAACAAGTAGCTTCTGACTTTTAGGGGTTATAGATATGTTCATTGTCTTGACAGCTGTGATGGTCACATAGCAGCATAATGCACATGTATGCATAAGTCAAAACATACAAATTACATAGCATGAATATATACAATTTATTGTATGTCAGCCCACTCAATGAAGAGATTAAAAACAAAACAAAAAGGCAATTGGTGTGTGTTTGTGCTCTGTGTGTATGTGCAGATTTAGTTGCTAGAATAATCTCGTTTGTTTGTTTTGGGGAATACTGGGGCTGAGCAAGGGAGCATTTTGCCTGTGAGCTACACCCCCAACCCAATGTGCCTGTATTCATTTTTCACTATTGATTTTTGGAGACAATTTAAATTCCATAATACTTTTTTACTTTATCCAGTTGAGTTAATATGAGCTAGGAGTAGGAATGGGAAAGAATGGCTATGGGGAGAAATGTGTCACTTATTTATTAAGACAATGATGCTGCACATCCATTGCAAAAGTCTCAATGACACAAAACAATAAAGATGTTCACACATGGACGGGGTGGCCTTGGTTGACACAGCCTGGACTTCCATGTTTTTCTGCAGCCAATGCTGGCTAGCACTGCACCCTGCTAATCTTGGATGCTCAATCACATCTGGGTGGTCACTGGGCATTGGGTGATGAGGAATGGAATTGGCTGGGATGTTAGGAATGGCTCATCTCTGTTTTCATCTCATTGTCCAGCAGACCAGCCTGGGTGTGGTCCCATAGCTGTGCAGCAGAGCAAGCCCTAATGTTTAAACCCATGCCGACCTTCTGTACAGGGTCCCAACATCCTATTGGTCAAAGCAAATCATCTGGGGCAATCAGATCAAGTCTAGCTTGCAAGGTCCACAAGTATTATATAGCAAAGGGCAAAGATATGTGGAGGGCTAAAGAACTAGAGCTACTGATGAGATTAATTTTAAGTTGAGCACATTTTCTCAAATAGTGAGGAGAGATGGCAATATTTTAGTTTTCAGAATGTAAAATATTTACAAAATAATGTTTATTTGAGTCAAGCAACTAAACCAACAAATTAACCCACTCGATCATCTTAATGTGTTGACCAAGTTTATTCAGCCAATGGTAAATTTCTTTTCAAATCAGGTAGGGTACAGATGGGCACATCAATTCTCAAAGAATACTTTTCCTTAAGTTTTTTTTTTTTTTTTTTATCCTTTTGCAATGTCATCATTGCGAGAGGAGTTCTAACATACTTTAGTTTTGCTCACTTTCTCCTAGGAAAGAAGTTTACTAACGTCATGAAAGACTTCCACAATTAGTCCATGATTCATGACTTATAGTCATATCCTTTGAATATCATGTATATTGACTTAATATTTTGTGTGGCGGGGAGCAATTGGGGGAACGAACTCAGGGGCATTCTACTTCCAAGCTATACCCTCAGCCTCCTTTTTTTTTTTTTTTATGGTACTGGGAATTGAACCCAGGGGCATTCTACCTCCCAGCTACACCCTCAGCCCTATTTTTTATTCTTCATTTTGAAACAGGGTCTCACTAAGTCGCGGAGGGCCTCACTAAGTTGCTGAGGCTGTCTGCGAACCTGCGATCCTCCTGGCTCAGCCTCCCAAGTACTGGGATTACAAGCGTGTGCCACCATGCCCGACTACCCTCAGCCCTTTTTAATTTTTTATTTTAAAATGGAGTCTTTCTAGGTTTCTGAGAGTATCACTAGGTTACCGAGGCTGTCTTCAACTTATGATCCTCCTGGCTCAGCCTCCCAAGTACTGGGATTACAGGCACGCGGTACCACACCCAGTATGTATGATCATTTAATATTATAATAATTGTTCTCCCTAGGATTCTAACTAAATTTTACTGGAAAACCGAAGTGGAAAGGGTTTGGTGGAAGATCAACTGTTAGCCTTTTTGAAACTGCAAAGGATTAATGAGAAAACAAGTTTAATTAGATGGCAATTAGCAAAAATACCTCCCATTTTAGAAAGAAGATCCCAAGCCTGTCTTTCTAAAATTAAATCCAACAGTTTATATAGTGAAAAAACATTTGCCTTGAGGGTGAACAACTCATCCACACACAAATACTGATACGAATATGTTACTAACTGAAAAGGTCGATGTTGGCGTCTCTTAAGGCAAGTTCACATTATACTTCAACTGATGACTTTTTTCCAGCGATATTTGTTATGTTCTTTTATGGTCTGCCAGTACTTTTCTAAAGTCCTGTTAGAACAGCAGCCAACAAAGTAGAAGACTACAAAGAAGCCAAATATCTCTTCGGAACCAAGATGTTACTTCAAAAGATATTCATTACAAAGCCTCCTGTGTCTCTAATAATCACTTATATTTAAGGGGGGGAGTTGCTAATATGAATTTTTTTTTAATCTTTCCAGCCCCCAGTGAACCTTTACTGTGCAAATTTGCTGATGGAGGACAAAAGAAAAGACAGAATCAAAGCAAATACACCCAGAATGGGAGACCTTGGCCCAGAGAAGGAGAGGTGAGTACTGATGGAACCTTCACTTGGGAGGTTTGGAAATTGGGCCACAGGTATCCGCCAGCAGGGTGGCACAGCGCACATTTGGGATCGTGATAAGATTTGGTCCCATGGACAGTGAGTGACTTCAAAGTGTCAAATAAGCAAGCCTGCATCCAGGATGAGGTTGTGAGAGAAAAAATAGAGGACTTAGAAATTCACCTCAGTTCTGCACCATAATGTCTTCTGTCTTTAAACAAAATTGAACCTGAAAGGGATTCACTAGAAGACTCATCCACAACACACACACACACACACACACACACACACACACACACACACCCTATTACAAAGTGAAGGCTTTTTTTTTTGTATTGAGGATTGAACCCAGGGACTATACTCCAGCCCTTTTTATGTTTCATTTTGAAACAGGGTCTCACTAAGTTGCTGAGGCTGGTCTTGAATCTGTGATCCTCTTGTCTCAACCTCCCAAGGACTGAGATGACAGTCATCTGCCACCTTGCTTGACTGAGGGCATGATTATTTAAGAAAGTATTTTCGGTGAAGTAAGTATTAAGAGTTGAAGGTTTGTGTTTCAAAAAAGGCAAGCAAAAATTGAGATTTAGTTCATCCCACCATTGGTGGCCTCCTTGAGCCCCCCCCTACGTATATAATATTGATACATACACCCATCATCAATGTGTTTCTGCTTTATGTCCATACCAATTTAAAATATGACATTTTCTGTTAGTCAAGAAAGAGAAAGAAAAATGATACAGATGTGGTCCTTCTTTTCACAATAAGAAAAGGGATACGTATTTAACAGTTAACTACCTATGTATCCTTCTACTATGAATTGGTGGAAAGGCAAGGTTATATGTCTGACACCACTCAGAAATGAATTTCTTTTGGTTACTGTTTTTTTCATAAAAAGACAAGGGAAAAGGTGTCTGGACTTCTCTGAAATCTTTAGTTCTTTTATGAAATGGAATGGAGTTGTTTTAATGGCTTTAATAAATGCCATTTTGTGCTAAGGCCATCATTTCAACAAGAGAGCTTTATTTAGTGTTTCTATTCAAAGTATCTACTTGATCCATTTATCATTTAAAATGTATTATACTTGATGCAGGATTTTGCACTTTCAACACTGAGAAAGCAGTTATAAAAAAGAAAAAGAAGAAAAAGAGGCCGGATTTTTTCCTAGCCAAACTTTCAGCCATTTTTCAGTTTCTGAGATTACTGTCTGTTTTGAGTGTTTCCATACAGATCTCTTAACACTCTTAAAGTGTATAATTTTGGTCAAGTAGTATATAATCTGTAATTTATTACATCAAGATATGAAAATAGAATTATCGGTGAGCACCAGAAGCTAATAGAAGAAGGTAACATTTTTCATATTCTCACTTCAGAAAGGCAGTTTAAAGCCAGGCATAGTGGTGCATGCCTGTAATCCCAGTACTTGGGAGGCTGAGACAGGAGTATCACAGGTTCGAGGACAGTCTCAGCAATGTAGCTAGACTCTCAGCAATCTAGCAAGACCCTGTTTAAATACAAAAAAAAAAAAAAAATATGGTTGAGGTATAGCCCTGAATTCAATCCCCAGTACCAATAAAAGGGGGCAATTTTATTACATTATATTATAAAAAGAAGTGGGGAATGATCCATTTATCTTTAAAATGGAGTTTAGTTTGTCAGCAGCTAATTCCCTTTCCCCTAATGACAGTTGATAACTGGGAGAACTGAATCCAGGAAGACTTACTTGTCCTTTAACATTTGGTTGGGTAAAATGCCTGCTGAGTAAAAGGTATCTTTGGATGGCAGACAATAACCAAAATGCCCAAGACTCAATTAAGTAACTTAGCACGAAGGACTGAAACTTTGGTTCCCATCTCTTGGAGCACCTGTAATGCTACCTTTAAGTATGGTGATTACAGTCAGTCCCTTCACTGGAGTCCGTTTCTTGGAAAGTAAATCAAGAGACATAAAAGAAAAGTAGAGTTAGGGCTGCCATCCTGCTACTGTGTACAGACATCGGGCTTTTGGCTCCATGCACAATAAACATGGGTACCTCAGGGTGATAGCATCGTGGGGCCAAGTTCATGACACAGAGCACCTTATAACTTAGATGTAGGTCTTAAAGTTATACTCCTCATCTTGGTTTTCAAAATTGGAAGTTTTAAGGACTATAGATTATCCTGTTAAATTATAAAATTCAAGGAATCATTGTAAATGTATCTATCGCCAATAAAAATGTATATCAAAATGTTGATATACTGAAAGGAAAGAGATTAAGAAAATGAATGGCATGCATTTGGGGATGACATGTTAATTTATACTCTTTTTGGTGTGTGTGGTACTAAGGATTGAACCCAGGGACATTCTACCTCTGAGCTACACTCCCAGCCCTATTTTATTTTTTGTTCGGAAAGAGAGTCCCCCTAAGTTGCTGAGAGCCTCTCTCAATTGTTAAGGCTGGTCTTCAAATCCTTCTTTCTCAACCTCCCAAGTACTGAGATTACTGTGTGTACTACCACACCTGGCTTAATTTATACATTTCAGTTATGGATCTAGAAGTAGACACACCCAGGATGTTGGATATTTTTCCCCATCATTCTATAATTATTGTTTCTACCCGCATTTGCATTATACTTACTATAGTAATTTAAAGTATACTAGCATGGTAAATAAAATAGTATATAATACAATCATATAAGCACTCTTTAATTAACTGTTATGTCCCTATAATTCTAATTATGAATTTCACTGATTCTAAGACATGTTTTTGTCATTGTTGTTTGTCTATACTTCAGCACTTCCAAAATTGATTTTCCTCTTTTAATCAATGTACCTTACGAGAAGGTTTACCTTAGCTCCTGTTAGTCAGCTGGGGACACTACCTACCTTCTGTACTGAAGATCTGTGACCACATTGATTGCATGAATAAAAGCACTACTTAAAGGGGTGTCTCTGAGCCCAGTTCTCAAGAGGGCCTAGTCTTTGTTCCCTTCCTTTATCCAGTGTCAAGGGTGAGAGATTTGACTTCCCGTAAGTCCATTTCTGGTGGGTAACTTTGTGTTTCATTTACTTTCATAGTAAGTTGTCATTCTGACTCTATAAAGAAATCCTTTCTAATGTTTATTTTTGCTTATTTGTTTTGCCTGTTGTATAAAACAAAGACGTACCTTTCAATCTTACGTAAAACAAAACATAGCAATTTAGATTATTCTGCTTCAGAACTTGAGATAATAGCATAGATGATAATGTTTACTTTTCTTCTCTATTGAAAGTCTAGTAAAAATATTAATATGAAATGGATTTCTGACAAATACTTAAAATATAAAACCCAAGGGATGCCAAGCATTTCAGAAACGCTGTAAGCATGAAAATTGATATGCTAATTAAATTTTAATTTATTATTTAAAACTATTTTATTTTGGGTGGCATTTTGATAGTTTTATTAGCACAGTTTGGCAAAATGCATTTTTTATGAAAAAATATAATGCTGAAAACTTTACATACATAAATTGGTATAAATTAGCAAAGTTTTGAAATATAAATACATGCTAGTGGCCATGTTTTTGCATAAGTGAAAAACACAGGGATATTTTCAAGTTATTAACTAATCTTTCAAGAGATAACTGAAACTGAGTAGAATGATCAGGAGATTGGTGTAATTAATTCTTTCTTCTTTGGTGATCTACAGTTCTTATTGCATTATTTCTAAAAGCAGAGTCTCAAATTCTTTGGTCTCTGACTTACTTTATACTTTTAATATTTTAATAATTCATTTAAAATAAAATAAGCCTATCACAAGAAAACAAAATAGTATATTTTATTGAAAACAACTATATTTTCAGAGCAAAAATATTCTTAGACAGGTAGCACTTTTTCATATTTTTATGAATTACTTTAATGTCTGACTTAGTAATCAGTGGCTAGCTTTGTGCATCTGCTTCAGCAGCCAACCTCTTGCTATATGATGCATTGTTTTAAGCACATGAAGAAAATCTAACTTCACTTAGATATGTCATTGACAAAGAGAGGGCTTTATGGATTTCCTAAAAGGATCTTGGGAGCCCTTGGGTGTTCCTAGACCACACTTTGTGAACTATCTTCATTCTAAAGAAGCTTGCACCAAGGACAGGAATGATATTCAATTTCTATATTCTAAAAGAGCCACAAGCCGGGTGTGGTGGCACACGCTTGTAATCCCAGCATTCAGGAAGCTGAGACCGGAGGATCCGGGTTCGCGGCCAGCCTCAGCTACCTAGTGAAGCACTCCGCAACTTAGTGAGACTCGGTTTCAAAATAAAAAATAAAAAATAGGGCTGGGGGTGTAGTTCGGAGGTAGAATGCCCCTGAGATCAATCTCCAGTACCGCAAAAAAATAAATAAATAAATAAAAATAAAAGAGCCACAAAAGCTTGTTTAAATATGAAAATCTGAGCCAGGCATGGTGGTGCACGCTTGTTATCCCAGCATTTGGGAGGCTGAGACCGGAGGATCTGGGTTCAAGGCCAGCCTCAGCTACCTAGTGATGCACTCCGCAACTTAGTGAGATCCTGTTTCAAAATAAAGAATAAAAATAGGGCTGGGGGTATAGCTCGAAGGTAGAATGCCCCTGAGTTCAATCCCCAGTAACACACACACACACACACACACACACACACACACACAAAAGAAAATCTGTATCACTTATAAATGCTCACTAACCCTAGTCAAATGTTGTCATCCTACTTCTTGCACCCTGGTATCTTCTCCAGAACCTCCAAAGATCCAGAGAGAACCTGGTACTTGGTGGCACAGCAGGCGTCCTTCAGGGTCTTATTCCAGCATTGATGTTCTGAGAGGCCAGTACTTGTGACATCCTGGAGGCAAAATATATTTAGTCATTACTACCTTAAGAGCCATCTTACTTTGTCATTGCTAGGACTCTCATGATCCCTGTAACATGGGGATCTTGCACCAGCCAGATGTGTTATTATATGTGAGGCTATATTTGCATTTATTTCTTCAGATGAAATGCTGCAAAAACTGATCTTGATTGTGCTTGCCCAAATGACTGGTCTGGAACTGAGAATGCTTCACACCAGTTCAAAAATATCTCAGGACCATGAAGGGGAGTTTCAATGGCTTCCTCTTACATCCCCAGAGAACACATTTCCAGTGACAATTAAAGTCACCAAATTGGTCTCCAAAGGATAACAGCAGATCAAGCAGTAAAATGCTACAAGAATGTCCCACATGACCAGATCGAAATCTGATTAATGGTAACTTGGTGCCTCAGTAAAGACAATTGTGAACAAAAATACACTTTTATTCATTCACGCCCACCACCACCATCACAACAAATCACGCAAACATATAACTGAAATTGTGACAAATGTATTTTTATAAACCTTACTCAACCATATTTTACAGATAATTGAGTCAAATCAAAGGATGAAGACATTTTCACTAAAGTGACCAAGCCAGTTCAAGTTTGAAATTACTTTATATTCACTCTTTTGTGACTGGCCTTTGGGGTTTCCTTAAGAATTTTTAAATATAAGTAAATGCTCAGGCTCAAATTACAGCACAAGATACTCTTACCAAATGTTTATACTGGACTTTTGTCCTTAAATTGCACAAATATCATCAACAAACCAGTTCTCACTGGTTCAAAACTTTCATGAAACCTTCCCAAGCTCTATCTTAATTGAATGAGTTAAGTATCACTGATAACAATTGTTTAGACAATTACATAGTTCTATGAAATAATGTTTTGGTCACAGATACAAACCCAAGACATAGCAATTAAATAAGAAGTGGCATAACAAAAACTCAGATGTTTAGTGAGCAAATGCGAAGGCTTTATTATAAAACAGAAACCAACAAAGGGCATGTCTTATCTTTATTCTGACTTATAATTCTCTTCAAAACTCAATTTAAAAGTAATGAACAGTAACACCTTTCTTCTCTAGTTGATGTCCTGAAGTATTTAGCCTTGCTACAGAAACATTTAACAAGACTGTCCTCACAGTTTGGATATGAAAATGAACTCATGAGACCAATGTTGTTGTTCATAGTCAACACTCAGGTTCACGTTCCCGGGAATTGTTTACAGGTTATGTTGAAGAGAAAAGCAATTAAGTTTTGGGTTTTGTTTGTTTGGCATGCAATCTAGGAGTATTGAGATTTTGAAATTCCTTAACTATGTCCAATTAAGTAACAAGGTTTAGGTGAAGCATGATGATATAGTTTTTCTTGAAGCGATTCTATTTAAGTACATTTTTTTTTTTTTGGTACTGGAAATTGAACCCAGGGGCATTCTGCCTTTGAGCCACATGCCAAGCTCCTTATTTCTTTATTGTTGTTTTGTTTTTTCTTGAAACAGGGTCTCTTTAGGTTGCCGAGAGTTGCTAAGTTGCTGATGCTGGTTGTGAACTTGTGATCCTCCTGTCTCAGCCTCCCCAGGACTGGGATTATAGGTGTGCACCACCATGCCCGGCTAAGTGCATTTTTATTTGCCAAAGATCCATGCTTCTGGGTATAGGAGTACAATGTACCCATTGTCTAATTCCAAGGGTACTATCTACGATTGCAATTTTATAGTTCTGGCTGGGTAGGTAGTTAGTTTGAAACCTTTAATGTATGTGATATACTGATATAGTATACTTCAATTTTCTTACATCAGGAGACCCCTTTAATGCACACACAAATCACTCTTAATAAACTGAAAGCTAGGGTTATCAGTTTTATCATAGCCAACTTTAGCTAAGTGATTTGTTATGCCATTTAACCCAAATAATATGTTGTCTATTTCCAGACCTGAAATGAACTTGTTTCCAGCCATGGTTGGAAATTTCCCCTGTGCCATAAAGTTTTATAACTTTTGTTGATTCAAAGCTCTTAATAGTAAAATTTCTCTTTCTCACCAGTAAGTGAATGAAGCCCTTCAGAAGTTGTGTGGGGGAGTGGGAATTCCCATGCTATTATGAGGCCACGCCAAGTGCCAGCAAAGTTGAAAAGCTCAGTTGCAAACACCCAGGCTCTGCCCTCTTGTGCCTCGAGACAAGGGGAGCAATTGCTCATCTTAACTGAATCCATTTATGATTGAGACAGAGATATATTTCAAAATGTCTAAGCAGGCAGATAGCTATATCATTAACAAAATACTTGATCCTGTATTCTGATTCTAGATGAATAAATATCATCTTAGAGGGATGTGTTCTATTTTGTTTTCTTGTGTTTATTTTGTACACACAGACTTTCCATCACAATGGATTTCAACCCTCTCTCTCTCTCTCACCACCATCATCTGGTGTTAGAAGGTCTTTGTCCCTTCATTGGCTAATACTTGGTCTGATGTACTGAGATGCAGTGAGGTAGAAGAGAGACCCTCACCCTGAATGCATTAGATATACACATCCACCTTGAGAAACTCTCCTCTTACGTTGCTTCCCATTTGTTTTCTCAATTTCTCCGTGTAAGATTACCTTTGGCAGAAATGTCCTTTTTGAAAGAATTCTGTTCCAAGGATATTTATTTATTTATTTATTTATTTATTTATTTATTTATTTATTTATTTTTTGCAGTACTGGGGATTGAACCTAAGGGGATTCTACCTCCGAGCTATACCCCCATCCCTATTTTTTATTCTTTATTTTGAAGCAGGGTCTCACTAAGTTGCGGAGTGCCTCACTAAGTAGCTGAGGCTGGCTGCGAACCCTGATCCTTTGGTCTCAGCTTCCCAAATGCTGGGATGACAAGCATGTGCCACCATGCCTGGCCCAAGGATATTTTTAAAAAGATAATTTTTTAAAAAACATCTTAAGCATTCAATCTGTCAAGCAGCACTTACTAAGCATCTACTCCATGAGAGGAAAGGACTGGAGAGAGAGAAAGAGAGGACATACTACAGACACATGTGTTCCCTGCGTCCTGAGAGTCAAAAGTAGCTAAGATTAAAAATAGAATATAATTTAGCATTGTAGATATCAAATTATTGGTTGTAACCAGGTTCATATACACATAGCAGTGAGAGAAAACCAATCCCCCCCCACAAAAAAAAATTAGCAGTCACAAGGACATGGGTCATATTTGTCTTGTTGCTAAACATGAACTATTCCTTTGCTTTTCAGGGTAGGTAACTGAGAGCTTGAATTTTGTCTACTTACAAGCCAGAAATGCTTCTCACATTTGGAAAGCTCCACCTTGTCACTTGGTCAACCGAGGACTCTCTGGCTTTGGGTCCTTGGTGGCATAGGGAGGAAAAGGTTTAGAAAAGTCATGTGGGCTTTGGACTGTGGATATTTAATGAGTCCTAAATCCTTTCCTGATACACCCATTGGAAACATCACTTCTCTCTGTATTTTAAGGAATCGAGTGTATCACTTTTCATAATGGAGTTGACACAGTATGCTTCTCTTTAAAATTTTCCCAGGGACTCTACTTTCAGGCTAAGGGGATGAGCTCTAGAGTTAAAATCACACATTCCACAGCTTCCAAGCTGAGCAATCACACTGGGCAAGTTTTCAAAGTCTGCCACTTTCAGTTCCCTCTCCAGCGGAATGAGAGGATTAAAGTGCATAGTTAGTGGTGGGATGGATTAAATGAGGGGGTGAGGGTAGAGTGCTGAGCACAGAGTCTGGCAAACTATAATCACACAAGTAGTAGTCACTGTTACAGTTATCACAGTATCATCAGCATGACGCAGAGCTTTTTAACTTGAAAGCCAGATTTCCTCTGTGTTCCCGTGGTGGAGAATGTCTACCTCCTTGATTTCCAATTTTATGCCTTGTCAATTTAATTTTAAGTAGGCATTATTTTTAATGATGCACTTATTTGAGAGAATATTTGCTGCTGATATAACTTCCACCTGAATTTTTACTTATGTTGTAGAGTATATTTAAAAACAAATAGAAATTAATATATTTTATCTTTGACCTGTCACATTGCATTAAAGTTTTTTCTCTAATAAAATCACATTCCAAATCTCAAAGTATTATTGAGCATTGCAGTGCTAGGTGGTTTTCAAGCTTCTAGCCAATTTTCTTTTTTAAAGGTCATGTAATCATAAAAGCTAAGAGCTGGTGGGAGGAGGGGGCTCAGGTAGAAGTTGAAAGAAAATGAAAAAAAAAAAAAAGAAAGCATGAACTATTGATAGAAATCAAGGAAAAGATGGAGCTACTGTTGAGAAATGATGAATTATACACGTGATATTTTCCAAAGAGACAGATGACTTATTAACTTACTCTTGCAAATAGCACCAAAAGGAAGAATAACAAAAGTGCTTATGTAACCTTAGTAGCTGCAAGAACTCCTCATACTCAAATGCCTTTCACTGTCCTTGAAAGCAACTATCTTTGATAAAGAAGCAAACTAATGTAACAGTTGATGGTCTTTTTGATTCAAAGAAGAATTAAAAGACAGATAACTTCTTATATATATTATGCCTCTCTAGTGATCAATGCAAATAAAATTTGGGCTTCTCCATCTTTTTTTTTTTTTTTCTTTTTTTTTGTGGTACTGGGGATTGAACTCAGGGGCATTCTACCTCTGAGCTATACCCCCAGCCCTATTTTTTTATTCTTTATTTTGAAACCGAGTCTCACTTAGTTGCGGAGTGCCTCACTAGGTAGCTGAGGCTGGCCGCGAACCCGGATCCTCCGGTCTCAGCCTCCCGAATGCTGGGATTACAAGCGTGCGCCAC